>SJYT01049463.1:255478-272345 GCA_006410635.1 Cephalophus harveyi
GGGGGGGGGGGGGGGGGGGGGGGGGGTACTATAACTGAGTTTACAAACAGAAAGGTACTCCATCCCTGAAAATTCAGGCAGTGGTGTGCTCGAGTGACCTGTTTTTCTGCATCTACAGGTTCTTCCACCCAACCAGGACACACTGATCATGTTCTAGGGGGCTCTCTTCCCCCAACCAGGCTCAGCCTCAATCCAAGGTGACTAAATCTGCTGTTACGTAGGGGGAGGGGGAGAAGGGATTGCTGGGGAACTCTAAGTCAACTTACTAACAGATCCATCATTATATTATACTTGCTGATGAGTCAGTTCAGTCTCGCTCAGTAACATCCAACTCTTTGCAACCGCCCGGACTGCAGCACGCCAGGCCTCCCTGTCCATCACCAACTCCTGGAGTTTACCCAGACTCATGTTCAGTGAGTCAGTGATGCCATCCAACCATCTCATCCTCTGTCCCCCTTCTCCTCCCGTCTTCAATCTTTCCCAGCATCAGGGTCTTTTCAAATGAGTCTGATAGATACACCACCTGAATCTATTTTCAGCATCAAGAAAAAGTCCTTTCTATGTTTACCTGTTCAACAAATATTTATTTAGAACCTACTTTGTATAACATATGGTATTTAATTTCAAGAGTCTTATGGTCTAGACACAAAAGTCAAACGCCAAACTCCACCCATCTCTTCCCCAAAGAACCATGTCCTGGCCTTCGTCCCCATATATCTCATTCTGTGTCTTGATAACCTGTCCAGCAGCCAGCTCCTTCAAGTCCAGGGTCCATGGAATCCTTTCTGTGAATCTCAGTCAACTTGGAGGGGCCTGGTCAGCCTGGATTCACATGAACTATCTGTCTCTGAATGCTGGCAGGGCCACCACTAATACCTCTTTATGTCACCCAGGTGCCTCTTACCTGCCGCCATTCTCTCCAGATACTGTACTCCCTTATTCCCCAGAATAGGGTCTATTAAATGTGCCAAAGGTCAAGTCTCCTGGCCGGCTGCTCATCTCATTCAGTTTTGTCCAAACTGGTAAAGTTCACTCTTCAAGTCCCCATTTTGCCCTTATAGTCATTGCATCTGGGACATCTCAGAAATGGGTCCCTCTTGTACTCAGACCTGAAGTGAACCACTGTAGGTCTTTAGTTAGCAAAAACCCACTTCCCAGCCCCGCATCAAACACCTTAATCCAGCTGTAAAAAGCGATGGGGTGGGGATGAAAGCTGATTTCATGAGGACAACAGCAGGGATTTGCAGCTAATATTACTTCAGGGAGCTAATTCGGTCTGTCTTTTTGCTTACAACAAGCTGTTCCTCACCTGCTCAGTTTCTTGAATCAGGACAAGTGTTACCAGCCACCATCCTTTCCCACCTCCACAGAAGCTGGAATCTCCTCTTCCGAGTCAGACAGACTGTAGCTGACCACCCTTCACTCCCAGTATTTTCTTTTCCGTGTTCATGCTGATCATCCAACAACCAGCCCACTTGCCAGGAGATGTGTTTCCAGTGGCAAAGCAAGGAAACAAAGGCCTCTGGGCTCCAAAACAGAGAACAGCCTTGCGCTCCCAGGCAGACATTGCAAATCTTAATTCTAGACTGCAGCACGGATGCACCCAGGCAAAGACATTAGAACAGACTAATCAAGGAAGAACTCAGCAGGGGACATCCGTGCAGTGGATGGCTGACAGCACTCTAAGCTCAGCCCAGCCAAGGCTAATAGCCTCCTTACATCCTTCCTGCCCATTAAAGATGCCCTGAAAACAAGCTACCCAAGAATACTGCTGCAGTTATCACAGTTACCAAATTGGCAGGCCATCTTCTCTAAGTGCACTAGGCCAAGAGCTGAGGATTTCCTATGCAGCCTTCTCTCTTTCAGATGGAGTGCAGTTATAAGAGCAGTGAGAGCAGAGGTGTCACGATAAATAATGCATGAGAACTACAGGTGCAGAAAGCTTTATTCAGACCTGCCAAGGCTAATGCATGCCTAAGCGCTGCTCACCCCGCCCGCTCCCCCCCACACCGCCCGCCCCCCCAGCATTTGCTATAATGTGACTGGATTTGCTACTCTGTGTGTCCACAATGGTAATCAGAATGACAGAGTTGAGGAAGGATCAGTACCTTTGATCTGGTCCTTACCCTCTCTCCAGCTGCTCTGTCCCCTCTGCTCTGCAATCCTCTCCCATCTAGACCTTTGCAATTTGCCTAGCTAATAAAATCACAGCATTTCCAAGGCCACAAAAGTAAACAGAACTAATGTGTGCGGTTAAATACTCTTTATTAGTAAGCCCACAAATTTCTAAACTTGCAGAGCTTTATTTGCAATTAAATTAGCTGCCGCTCCTAATTTCCAATTGTTCTCTACTCTTTAGATTGGTGATGTCACCATGAACCATTCAAGTGACTACTTGGAATTCAGTTATCCTAGAAAGAGTGGAAGAAAATCTAAAAATGAAAAAGGTGTAGTAGGCTCCAAAGATAACTTAAACTCATCAAATCCTTAGGATTTGATATCACATATATTAAAAAACCTGGAGGAGGGCATGGCAACCCACTCCAGTATTCTTGCCTGGAGAATTCCCATGGACAGGGGAGCCCGACAGGCAACAGTCATGGGGTCACAAAGAGTCCAGACACGACTGAGCGACTAAGCACACACACTTACATATTAAAAAGAGATTCCTCAAACATTTCTGAATTAAGATATTCAGCTGGGCAGAAACAGAAGTAAGGATCTAACTACTTACTGAAAGCATTAACATGTGCCTTTAACCAACTGTGGAACAATATCACTTTTTCTCCACAATGCAGACTATCATGTGGTTGAAATGAAGGCTCTCCTGCATTTAGGAGATTCCAAGATCTGAAATTCCATGATGTTTCCTATCTATGCAGGCATCTGACTGGAACTTCTTCACACACCAGAACCCTCACTTCTGCAATTACCTCTGTATAGAACACAGCATTGGATATTTTCAGTCTTGCATATTCTCTCTCCTGCTGCCATTTCTCCTCCAGGACTATTAAGTCAGCTTCCAATTATCCCCAAACAGCACAGGTTGCCATTTAGCAAATGCATCCACAAACAAGGAATCATCATGTTTCAACATAACATCAACCCCAGGAAGGTTCCATGGCTGCGCAAGATGGCTCCAGGGTTTGGGCATGACCTTGTAAATCTCTGCAGCCCTGTATGGAATGGCACAGAATGGGAATCATAGCTAACCCTTTCCCAGAGTGACTGCGTAGCTGATAGCTGATCACAGAGATTTAAACTTGGAACAGGTTGAAAGGTACCACCATTTCACAGACTTCTTTTTTTTTTTTTAATAAACCCTAAATACTGCAATGGTTGGTGCCAAGCTCTGCCAAGTGCCGCCCAGTTTGGCCAAATGGCCGAGGGAGAATGCAGCTCTGGACCCAATTCGATGTACTAACACCCAAGGCCCCAAAAGCATTTCAGGAGGCAAGCTCTGACACTCACCTGAATTTAGTGAGAAAATATTTCCCACCATCTACACTATTGGAATTGACTGAGAATGGGGCATACCCTTGGTCCTTGGGGACCTCAGTGTAACACAGAAAACTTACCAATGAGGAACCACTTTCCTTGGCCCTGCACTGTGATTCCACTTGAAATATATCAGCATTTAGTTGATTAACTCTTCCTTATTACGTAGCTACATCACAAATGCCGTAACTCTTGGACCTAAAACTTGAACAACCACACATGCATGCTTTGGAAACAGAAAAATGTCCATATGTCACATAAAGGTCACATAATGGAAAACACAGACAAGTACAAAGACTGGGGTCCAAAAAAGCTAAGAGAAGGATGTGGTTTTCTAAACACAGAGCTAGAAGAAAGGCATTGCCTCTCTGTTGTCCTGAATATGTTTTCCAAACTCATCCATACTCCACTTAACATACTGATAAGAATTCAATTCAATGAAGCAATGTGGCTTGGCTTGCTTCTCATTGCCTCCATCATTTTAGTGCCATTGTGGGAGGCATTTGTAATGTGCTTACAGATACATGCCCCTACCTCTCAACAAATAAGTATTTCCTCAGTAAATCCCGCTGAGAATGCACTCCAGAAAAAGCAGTGCTTGCAAAACATCTCATGTTCATTTTTCAGAATTCAGAATGAAGTGACTAACCCCTGATATACAATAAAAATGATTAAATGCAAACACTACTGAGCCTCCATAATAAATATTTTATATATTAATACATTTTCAAAAGTCTTATATCATTTTTACAGCTTTTGGTACAGCATTATTCTATTTTAGTACATGCAATGAAATAATCTTTCATGAAAAAAGTTGGATTTTCCGGTCCATTTTAAATAAGCAAATGGATAATTATTGTGTTATTAATTCGCTATGTAAATTATTTAAACTGTTCTTTCCTCTTTCCATTATTAGAGATGGTTGAATTCTTCCCAAGGAAAATGGAAAATTCCTCCCCAAGGCAAACTGTTTCCTCCCTCACATTCAAGACATATAATCCAGGTGCTCTCTCCTATGATTTTTTACAAAACAAGTCATAAACTCAGTGAGAAGCACTGAGTATAACGCCTGCTTAATGCTCATTCAGTGTCAAAATCCACTAACATTCTGTTCTCTACTCCAGAAGCCACCACTTTGCTTAGGCGAAAACAGCAGGTAGGGACCACTATTGCCTCCAGAGAGTAATAATAGATGTCTGGTGATGCTGCCTTCTCCTCCGACAGGCTTAGGTGCGCTTCAGCAGTCTCCATTCCTTGGACCTAGAGATTATCCTCCTAAGCGAAGTAAGCCAGACAGAGAAAGAAAAATATCTTATGATATCGCTTATATATGGAATCTAAAAAAAAGGGAAAAAAATCAATGATATAAATGAACTTATATACAAAGCAGAAATAGATCCACAGACACAGAAAAGATATCTGTAGTTACCAAGGGAGAAAGGTGAGAGAGGGATAAATAAGGAGTTTGGGATTAATAGATACACACTAGGACATATAAAATCGATAACCAACAAGTATAGCACAAGTATACTCAATATTCATTAATAACCCATAAATCACTATATTGTATACCAAAATTAACACAACAGTGTAAATCAACTATACTTCAGTAATAAAAAAGTCTCTATTCCTTGTTTTCATTTGCTGCTTATGGAAAAGGGACAGAAGAAAACTACCACATTCCAGGGACTCCTCAGTAGGTTTGATAAACAGTTTTTATAACACCCTGGCACAGTTTAGCAATAGATCATTTTCTAAAATAAGGGACACACCTTCTATGCAGGTGCTATGATGGTAGCCAGGGAGGCACACACATGGCCGTGAGACACATTTAGAAGCTTCGATTAGGTGGGAAATATTAAGGAAGAGAATAAAAAAGAGGCAATGAGAGCTAAACCCATGAGATTCTGTCAGTGTGCTAAAGTTCCTGATGCTATTTTCACATAGAAGAAAGGAAAATGCTTCCTGTAGATGTCACATTTTTAAAACTGACTTCTTTTTTCATTTTCAGGGCTGCCTGCCTCCCGTCTCCTTATCATATATGTAAGAAAGATGTCAACACTTTACTGACTTAATTGGAAAGTAGTAGAAAACCCTGTCAGCTCAGCTAAATTTACAAAATCCTGACCCAGAAATCCTCAGGCTCACAGCACGTGGGCAGCTACCTAAGTGGCTTGGCACCTCCCCCTCTCACCAGGCCTGTGCCTGAAGCTAGAAGCTACTAGGTGTGGGCAGGAGAGGGATTCCCCCAGGCACAGCCTTCTCATTCTATCCCCCAAAGATTTTCCTGACATTAGATAATGATGCTAAAGCTCCTGGGAAGAAGTCACTACACAGACCTTCTTAATTTGGACAGAGATGATCTGGAACAAGAGTGAGTAGCAGCAGAGTGCCCCTCCTCAGAGAGAGGGGTCACTTCTCTTTAGTGGAGCCAGGCACCACTACCCACTCTGAATGGCACCCTCTGAGGATCCTTAGGATGCGCTTCAGTAGCATCCTTTCAGAAAGAGGTCAGCCTCCTTCCCACTAATCATGTGTAGGCTGTTTCCAGATCACAAAGACAGAAGACTGAACAGCATGCTATTAATCAGTTAGACTCACAGCACAGCCTGCAAGCAAAGTCTGGCCCTTTGTAAAGAAACCTACCCATCCTGGAAGATGACAGATTAATAAACACTAAGGAACCCTTGATTTAGGTCTCATTATACAAAAGAAAATAAAATTTAGGATAAGTTCAGAAATAATGATCTAATGCTCCTAAAAACAAGTGTAAGGGAAAAATAAATAATAAACACATGGGCTTCCCTGGTGGCTCAGACAGTAAAGAATCTCTGCAATGCAGGAGACTTGGGTTTGGTCCCGGGGTCAGGAAGATGCCCTGGAGAAGGGAATGGCCAACCTACTCCAGTATTCTTGCCTGGAGAATTCTATGAGCAGAGGAGCCTGGTGGTCCATGGAGTCGCAAAAGAGTCAGACACAACTGAACAGCTAACATGCTTATCAAATTAACTTCTTTATTTGAAGCTGTGAGACTATTTTTAGTGGGTGAAATTTAGGTAGGTGTTTGACTTATTTAAAAAAGGAAGAAAAACAACTGGTCAATGAAAAAGATCTGGGCAGAAAAAAATGTAATATTTGGGGCATATTCCTTCAGCAATCTGGATGCTATAAATACAATGTTTGAATCTAATACTCTTATCAGGTAATGTATATAGTTCAATGACTCAAGTTTCTGCTATCACATGTTCAGTCTTCATGACTACTAAAATCACTGCTGGAATTTTTACTACTATTAACAACACCAACCCATTCTGAGAATTTTGGGTACCTAGCAATGGGAGGTCAGAGAAGGCGATGGCACCCCACTCCAGTGTTCTTGCCTGGAGAATCCCAGGACAAGGGAGCCTGGTTGGCTGTCATATATGGGGTTGCACAGAGTCTGACACGACTGAAGCGACTTAGCAGCAGCAGCAGCACCAGCAGCAATGGGAAGTACTGGCCTTGGGAACCACCATGTACTTCCTTACAGCTAAAGCTCTCTTCAAAGCAGCAAATCTCATATTAGACTTAGGGTCTTCTTTTGTCAATAGAGGTATAGTTGATTTGAAAGTGAAAGTTTTAGTCACTTAGTCATGTCTGACTCTATGCAACCCCATGGGCTACAGCCCACCAGGCTCCTCTGTCCATTGAAATTTCCAGGCAAGAATACCAGATTGTAGTTGATTTACAACGTTGTGTTAGTTTCTACATACAGAAAAGTGATTCCGTTACATTATAGGTTTTCAGATTCTTTTATAATATAGGTTATCACAGGATACTGGATATAGTTCCCTATACCATACCGTAGGGCCTTATTATTTATCTGTTATCCCAAGCTCCTAATTTATTCCTCCCACCACCTCATCCCTCCCCATCTTTTCTTCTTTGGTAACCATAAGTTTGTTTGCTGTGTCTCTGAAGACTTAGAATCTTAAGTGTGAAATTTCTAGAAGTTCTCCCCTCCAGCTCAGCAACCTGGAAACACTATCCTCTTTTCATTCATCAGTCCCCAAATTCTGATGCTGCTTAGGTAAGGGTTTTATCTGTCATCGACAGTCAGTCCCTGTATGATTACAGACCAAGTGACTGAAAAAGATGTGAATCCTCAATTCTGAAACTTTTCCAGTAGTCATGTACGGACGTCCGAGTTGGGCCATAAGGAAGGCTGAGTGCCAAAGAACTGATGCTTCCAAATTGTGGTGCTGAAGACTCTTGAGAGACCCTTGGACTGCAAGGAGATCTAACCAGTCAATACTAAAGGAAATCAACCCCAAATATTCATTGGAAGTACTGATGCTGAAGCTGAAGCTCCAATACTTTGGCCACCTGATGCGAGGAACCAACTCACTGGAAAAGATCCCGATGCTGGGAAAGACTGAGGGCAGGAGGAGAAGGTGGCGACAGAGGATGAGATGGTTGGATGGCATCACTGACTCAATGGACATGAGTCTGAGCAAGCTCCAGGAGATAGTGAAGGACAGGGAAGCCTGACATGCTACAGTCTATAGAGTCGCAAAGAGTCGGACTTAGCAACTCAACAACAAGAACAACAATTCTGAAAAGAGCTATCTGGTTAGGATGAACAAGAAGATAAACTAATTCCAAGATGCCACTTCCAAACTAAGAATATCACTGACTAGATAGCACTACTGTAACTATTTCTACAGAATGAAAAGCCAACACCGTGAGCTGGAAAACTGACTTGTAAGTTTCATTTATGGTATGCCTTTGGCTTTTTTCTTCATACAGTCCGCCAGCATAGAACATTCCAACTGGGACAGCTAGTAGGCAGCAAATAGGTCAGTAATAGGCCACAGACACTGATCCCCTCACCAACTGGAGCAGCCATCCAGTGCCCAAGGGGCCGGAGTCCTGAATCTGTGCTTCTCCAGCCTGGTCCATTCACTCCACTGTGCTGGTCCATTCACTCCACTGTGCTCTCACTTTCTATGTGTGCCATGGCATGACAAGGCTGAGTATGTTATATTCCTCCATCTGGGCTTCACAGGACTATTTCACTTTAAAATATCCAGAAATTTACGCCTATATAGGTATGCACATTACTTCATTTTTAGCTTCTTTTTATAAATGATCTCATCAGTGTTAGCCATGATGGGATAGGCTGGGATGGCACTAAGCCAGGGACCAAAATCCACAACGTCTTTGTGGTCCCTTTGGAAGATATAGGTATAGATGCCATGTCCAAAGGGAACTGTGCACTCCTGTAGACCCCTGGTAACCCAGAACAGATCATGTGGAATATTTTTCATTATTTGCCTAGGTTTGAGGCAGTTACAAATGACCTACAACATTAAAAGCAGGCCAGACTAATTTCATGTCCCACGTGTACGCGTGCTCAGTTGCTTCAGTTGTGTCCGAGTCTGTGCAACACTATGGACTGTAGCCTGCAGGGCTCCTCTGTCCATGGAATTCTCCAGGCAAGAATATTGGAGTGGGTTGCCATGCCCTCCTCCAGGGATCTTCCCGACCAAGGGATAAAAATTGTGTCTCTTAAGTCTCCTGCATTGCAGGCGGGTTCTTTACCATTAGCACCACCTGGGAAGCCTCTATTATCCTGCAAAGCTCCAACCACACTGGGCTCTGATGGCTCCTCAAATGTCCCTTCTTACTTCAGAACCTTTGTACTTACTGTCCCTCTGATCTCCCAAATTTTCACAAAAACAGAATCTTTTCATCTTCAGTTTAAACACCACCTATCCAGGGAGGCCTTCTCTAAGCACCCTAGGTAGGGTAGCCCCCACTGTCATATTCCCTCTCAGAGCCACAGTCCATGACTTCACAGCCATCACTTCCAGCTCTTTTCATTATCTTCTGATGCATTCCGTTGTCTACTGATGTGTTCTTCCAACCTCTCTCTCACTAATACCCTGTGACTAAGGCCCAGTACGGTGCCTGTCTCACAGTGGAGGCTCCAGCACTTAAATGACCAGTAAGTGAAGAGATGAGCCGCAATATGGCTGGATCCATCTAGGTATATTTTGTTGTTGAGCCTCTACTCAAAGATTAAGACATCAAGATTCTCTTAATTCTCTCACTGTTCTATTTGTATTCTTTCATACTTCTCTCTGAAATACATTTAATTTTCCCAAGATCAGAGTCTCCCAATTTATCATCGGTTGTACTAATAAGGACTACCATACAACCCACACAACATAGTTTCCATAAATCATCTCCCATCCCTCAAATAGAGTTACATGATCAAATGAATCCGGGCAACATGCCACATTTTTTTTTTCTTTTTTTTGCCTTGGAAATTCACAATGTACATTAACATATTAAAAGCTCCAGAAGAATTTCAGTATAGAAGCCTGGTTATCCTCATTTAACCACAGCTTTAAGATTTTCCATACTTGTTTGATAACAGCACCAGTTTTTCTACCAGCGTAAGTTTCCATAAATCATCTCCCATCCCTCAAATAGAGTTACATGATCAAATGAATCCGGGCAACATGCCACATTTTTTTTTCTTTTTTTTGCCTTGGAAATTCACAATGTACATTAACATATTAAAAGCTCCAGAAGAATTTCAGTATAGACGCCTGGTTATCCTCATTTAACCACAGCTTTAAGATTTTCCATACTTGTTTGACAACAGCATCAGTTTTTCTACCAGCGTGAATGAACATCCATAAGAACTAGTATTTCACAGGATACACCAGGGAAACAATTTTAGTCGTGTTTGACTCTTTTTGACCCTACGGACTGTAGCCCACCAGGCTCCTCTGTCCATGACATTCTCCAGGCCAGAATACTGGAATGGGTTGCCATTTCCTTCTCCAATATGAATATATAGAAGATGACAAATGTAATTTTCTAAGGAGACATTTGCCAAATTCAAGATAAATATGTATTGGTGCTATAAACTTGAAACAATGCAAAAGAGTTAAAAGTCAACAATTCACAGGAAGCTCAACCTGGTACTCTAGGCTGTGACAACCTGGAGGTGTGGGATGGGGTGGGAGGTGGGAGGGAGGTTCAAGAGGGATGGAACATATGTATACCTATGGCTGATTCATGTTGATGTATGGCAGAAACCAAGATAACATTATAAAGCAGTTATCCTTCAATCAAAAATAAATTTTTAAAAAGTCCGTGATCTATAGAACCCACTCCAGTGTTTTTGCCTGGAGAATCCCAGGGATGGTGGAGCCTGGTGGGCTGCTGTCTATGGGGTCGCACAGGGTCGGACACGACTGGGGTGACTTAGCAGCAGTGATCTATAGACCAGAGGTTAATTATATGATTTCAGAATTATGTACACTATTTCCTTTTCCTGTTTGTCTTCTAGATAGTTAAGCAATCACCATTAGTGATGTTAACTATCGAGTTCAAACTAAGCTGTGTAAGCCTGGAAGAGTTAAAGAGCAAAGTTTCCCCATAAACACAGAGAGAATTCATTGCTCTCATTCGCCATTACTGAGAGGCAAAGTGTCAGGCATGTCGAATCATAAACATGGGAAATGGCAAAAAGCTATTCTCTTGCCCTGTGCACCACAAATGATGAATCTTCCTAAGGCCCCCTTCTAGCAAAACCAGGAAAAAAGCACACTGAAAAAAATAGAGATGTCATGTTAGCATTGGCAAAAAGTTACACCTTCAGCATTTACATAAATGATGTAGTTAATAATTCAGAAGCAAAACAGCTAGAATGACAGATAATGGATTAAATTTAAGACTGATCTCTCTGAGTGACTATAGACAGAGAGACTGAGAACTCACTACAACTGAAATGTCAGCACTGATGTAAGAAAAGAGGAGGGAATTGGAGAAGGATGTGGCCCACAGTAGTACAGTACGGAGAACCAGATCACAGCAGGAAAAGACAGTCTGAGTCAGAACCAGGACCATCACTACCCCAACTCATCTGGGATAGGCTCTGATTGACCCTAAGGGCCAGAATAAGCTCTTCAACTTGCTCTGTGTGAAGAAGATGGTGGTGGGACAACTGAGAGGGCCCTTTAAGATCAGGTGTGTGTCCATCTCTCCAGCTCCTCTCACTGTCCCCTACTGTCACTTCTGCCTTAACTGTTTTGGACTCTACATTCTAAGCAATAAAGCAGCTTCCCAAGCATGCCATTGTCTCTCACGATGCTCCCTCAAAAATAAAAAATAAATAAATAAAAGTGTTCATTCTAAAAAAATAAATAAAAGAAAATAAAATGTATATGAAAAGCAAAAGTCCTAGAATGACCAAAATAAACGATCTCAAAAAAAAAAGAAAAAAAAAAAAAAAAAAAAAACCTTAGAAAGTCTGAGTTAACTGAGTCTCCCAGGGCTCACATAATTATATCAGAATAGCTATATTATGCTGTTGCTGGGAGAATCCCGTGGACAGAGGAGCCTGGTGGGCTACAATCCATGGGGTTCATACAGAGTAGGACACAGCTGAAGCAACTTAGCATACATGAACGCATGCTGCCTAGTCTATTTACTTGACAATTTACTGTCATGCTTATCCTCAGTATCTGTCACAATGAACAGTAAACAGTAATATGTACACATAGAAAGAATAAATACATGAAAAAAATCTATGCAAAAAGAGAGACAAGGAGTGATAATGTGAAGCTGAATTCAGCCAATAATCAGAAATCATGGGTCCTGGTGCCTACTGACTTTGAATATATATACTTTCATTGGACATGCTGATGGCAGCTTAAGCAACTCTGCCGGTACTGTAATCGGGAAACGTGGTCTGCCTCCCAGACTCCCCAGTCCCCTCCCATCTCTGCTAACACTGTTGAGTCACTGTCAAGTCAGTGAATCCCTCAGAAACTAAAGGGTCACCATATATGGGGCACAAGTTTCTCTGCACACTGACCTTTAGAAATAATGATCACTTTTTCACTAGAGAGCAAATGCCATGCCCCCTTGTCCTCAGGTCATTTGAACTATTAATACAGACACCAAACTACAAATTTGCAAGGTTCATTGATTAGGAAAATGGTGTTAATTATGGTGCTCTGGTTTCAGAATCTACTATTTCATCAACATCAAATTTTTTTTTAATATTGATTTGAATTCAGCAATGGTAGGGAGAAGCAGAAATAGGGCCCCAGGAGAGGAAACATATTTCTCTAGTGGTATGCTCTAAAATACACCAATGAACTTAGTTCTCAAAATGTCATTTTCATGCCAAATTAAAGGTAAACATAATTATGTGCAATACATCAAAAGTGCCTAATTAAAACATTCTTTGAGGCTAAAATATGCATACAGACATAACCAATTCTAACATTTCTTAATAATTTCATTATTTATTGAAAAGTAGCAGTCAAAAATATTAAACTGGTTTGTGTTTATAAGAAGAGCTTAAAAACAGGCAGCAATTCTCATCATAATTCATTCCTGGTTTCTCGCTTTGTGAAATCTATAAGCATCTGATTATTTTGATTTTAAAAGGGGAAGAAAACAACAAAAGGAAATTTTAGGTACGGAGAGGCAGTTAGTGAAGATAAACCCTGGTGAGTTTGCTTCAAATAAAAATGCTAGAATTCAGCAATCAGAGAAGAAAAAGAAATAAAAGGAATCCAAATTGGAAAAGAAGTAAAACTCTCACTGTTTGCAGATGACATGATCCTCTACATAGAAAATCCTAAAGACTCCACCAGAAAATTACTAGAGCTAATCAATGAATATAGTAAAGTTGCAGGATATAAAATCAACACACAGAAATCCCTTGCATTCCTATACACTAATAATGAGAAAGTAGAAAAAGAAATTAAGGAAACAATTCCATTCACCATTGCAACGAAAAGAATAAAATACTTAGGAATATATCTACCTAAAGAAACTAAAGATCTATATATGGAAAACTATAAAACACTGATGAAAGAAATCAAAGAGGACACTAATAGATGGAGAAATATACCGTGTTCATGGATCGGAAGAATCAATATAGTGAAAATGAGTATACTACCCAAAGCAATCTACAGATTCAATGCAATCCCTATCAAGCTACCAGCGGTATTTTTCACAGAACTAGAACAAATAATTTCAAGATTTGTATGGAAATACAAAAAACCTCGAATAGCCAAAGCAATCTTGAGAAAGAAGAATGGAACTGGAGGAATCAACCTGCCTGACTTCAGGCTCTACTACAAAGCCACAGTCATCAAGACAGTATGGTACTGGCACAAAGACAGAAATATAGATCAATGGAACAAAATAGAAAGCCCAGAGATAAATCCACACACCTATGGACACCTTATCTTCGACAAAGGAGGCAAGAATATACAATGGAGTAAAGACAATCTCTTTAACAAGTGGTGCTGGGAAAACTGGTCAACCACTTGTAGAAGAATGAAACTAGATCACTTTCTAACACCACACACAAAAATAAACTCAAAATGGATTAAAGATCTAAACGTAAGACCAGAAACTATAAAACTCCTAGAGGAGAACATAGGCAAAACACTTTCCGACATAAATCACAGCAGGATCCTCTATGATCCACCTCCCAGAATACTGGAAATAAAAGCAAAAATAAACAAATGGGATCTAATTAAAATTAAAAGCTTCTGCACAACAAAGGAAACTATAAGCAAGGTAAAAAGACAGCCTTCTGAATGGGAGAAAACAATAGCAAATGAAGCAACTGACAAACAACTAATCTCAAAAATATACAAGCAACTCATGCAGCTCAATTCCAGAAAAATAAACGACCCAATCAAAAAATGGGCCAAAGAACTAAACAGACATTTCTCCAAAGAAGACATACGGATGGCTAACAAACACATGAAAAGATGCTCAACATCACTCATTATCAGAGAAATGCAAATCAAGACCACAATGAGGTACCATTTCACACCAGTCAGAATGGCTGCGATCCAAAAGTCTACAAGCAATAAATGCTGGAGAGGGTGTGGAGAAAAGGGAACCCTCTTACACTGCTGGTGGGAACGCAAACTATTACAGCCACTATGGAGAACAGTGTGGAGATTCCTTAAAAAACTGCAAATAGAACTGCCTTATGACCCAGCAATCCCACTGCTGGGCATACACACCAAGGAAACCAGAATTGAAAGAGACACATGTACCCCAATGTTCATTGCAGCACTGTTTATAATAGCCAGGACATGGAAGCAACCTAGATGTCCATCAGCAGATGAATGGATAAGAAAGCTGTGGTACATATACACAATGGAGTATTACTCAGCCATTAAAAAGAAAACATTTGAATCAGTTCTAATGAGGTGGATGAAACTGGAACCTATTATACAGAGTGAAGTAAGCCAGAAAGAAAAACACCAATACAGTATACTAACGCATATATATGGAATTTGGAAAGATGGTAACGATAACCCTATATGCAAGACAGCAAAAAAGACACAGATGTATAGAACAGTCTTTTGGACTCTGTGGGAGAGGGAGAGGGTGGGATGATTGGGGAGAATGGCATTGAAACATGTATAATATCATATATGAAACGAATCGCCAGTCCAGGTTTGATGCATGATACTGGATGCTTGGGGCTGGTGCACTGGGACGACCCAGAGGGATGATACGGGGAGGGAGGAGGGAGGGGGGTTCAGGATGGGGAACATGTGTATACCTGTGGTGGATTCATGTTGATGTATGGCAAAACCAGTACAATATTGTAAAGTAATCAACCTCCAATTAAAATAAATTTAAATTAAGAAAAAAAATGCTAGAATTGTGACCAGATATAAAACTATTCATCATGCTAATATAAAGGCCTCTGTCTTCTTCAGTCCACCCATCCCTCAGCAACAAATAATGACATCAGTGATCCCTTTCAGCAGTGGGGAGGGAATTGTCAATCAGCTCCCAAGCATCGTATTCAGAGGTGAGGCTGTCACCAACTCTGCAAAGCAAGGACACAGGTCCTAAGGCTTCCCCAGAGAGCCTCTTCCATGATTCATGGCAGTTCTTTGGGGAAGAGGAAAAACCTGAAGATAACAGAGAAGGAACTTAAGAGGCCTAAAGCCCTGCTCCAAATTGGGAAGAAAATGTCACACTCCCCAAAGTAGTTCACATTTATATGCACAGAATGTTGCCTGCTGGGCCTACCAGGTCCCATTTCTTAAAATCAGGCAAACAGTGAAAAGGGAAAGAATTCAAAAAAGATAAAGGTGAGAAAATAAAAGAGAAAGAGCAGACTTGGACCCAAGAAAGAAGACCCACATAAATACTGGGTCTGAAAGGCTGAGCCTGACATATTAATGTATCTGGTAGACAAAGAATGCAAGAAGACAGAGAATCAGTCATTTAACTTTAATATGCATTCAACAGAGAACGTTCAGTTCAGTTGCTCAGTCGTGTTCGACTCTTTGCGACCCCATGAATTGCAGCACTCCAGGCCTCCCTGTCTATCACCAACTCCCAGAGTTCACCCAAACTCACATCCATCGAGTCGGTGATGCCATCCAGCCATCTCATTCTCTGTCGTCCCCTTCTCCTCCTGCCCCCAATCCCTCCCAACATTAGGGTCTTTTTCAATGAGTCAACTCTTTGCAAGAGGTGGCCAAAGTATTGGAGTTTCAGCTTTCTTCTACTTTTAGTCCTAACACAGTAATTGGAACTGGCCTTGCCTTCCTCACATAAACAACTAAAAAGTTGGATGGAATATTAACAACCATTTTCAGACACTAGACAACAGGCAGTGGAAAATCTTTGAGAGAAGGGAAACCTAACAAATTCTGTAGATCTCCCACAGGTCCCTGATCAAGGGCTGGGCTGTACAAGTGAAGAGGAAGACCCTGGAAGTCCAAAATAAATGAATAGTCCAGGTGTTACACTAACACAAAGAAACACTGGAGTTCCGCTGTAGCCAGAGTGGAGAGACCTCATCAAGCACCTTAGCCTTCAGTTAAGACCACAGAATAGCTACACTTTGGAAAAGCACCACACCCTTTGGAAAAGCACCACATCCCATAACACAAAAAATTAGTAAGGACTTAAGAGATCTGCTCAACAGTATCAACTCATGATCATTTAGAAATGGCTATATCCAGGAAAGTCAGAATTCACATTCTTCTCAGTTACAAATGGGTTACTCAAGAAAGAGCAATAAAAATCATATTATAGAGTATGATATACAAAAACAAGAGAATTATATTAGAAATCAAGAATACTATATATAAATACCTAAGTATTTAAAAGGTAATGACTTATTAGTAACTTTTTTTAAGAACAAATCAGAAGGGAATTTGAAATTGATGAGTAACAAAAACACAATATATTAAAATATATGGGATGCAGTTAAAGAAGTGCTTAGAGGGAAATGCAGAGTTATAAATACTTTAAAAATATTAAAAGGCTTAAGACCAGTTATCTAAGTTTTTTTTTT
>SJYT01049463.1:272614-411193 GCA_006410635.1 Cephalophus harveyi
CGTATAGCAACCACATAATAGAAACTTTAAAACTTACATGAAATAGACACACTCCTTGAAAAATACAAATTATAAATATATATTCAATAAAACCAGCATAACTATGATACTAAAATCAACCTAAAATGATCTTAGTTGCAAATCAAAATTCTTCATAGACTGAATAAATAATCGTAAGAATATCAACACCCAGCAAGATTTTTTAAAATGTCATGATTGTGCAGGGTTTGTTCCAAACACTAATTTGGTTTAACAGTCAAAAAATCAATGTAATTCACTCTAAAAGAATTTTAAAAAAAATTTTGTAACGAGAGACATAGAAAACATATTTGACAGAACACCCAGGAAAATGGAACAGAAGGGCACAACACTACACAGGACATTCACAAAAAAGTGATAGGAACAACTGGACATTCAAATTCAAAAAAGAAAAATGAATCTAGATTTTAGACTCTGAACAAAAATTAACTCAAAATGGTGCACCTGGAAGAAAAACACAATCATGTTTAAAAAAAAGTGACAGATACCATTCAGTTCAGTTCAGTTCACTCAGTCGTGTCCGACTCTTTGCAACCCCATGAATCGCAGCACGCCAGGCCTCCCTGTCCATCACCCTCTCCCGGAGTTCACTCAGACTCACGTCCATCGAGTCAATGATGCCATCCAGCCATCTCATCCTTTGTCATCCCCTTCTGCTGCCTCCAATCCCTCCCAGCATCAGGGTCTTTTCCAATGAGTCAACTCTTCGCATGAGGTGGCCAAAGTACTGGAGTTTCAGCTTTAGCATCATACCTTCCAAAGAAATCTCAGGACTGATCTCCTTTAGGAGGACTGGTTTGATCTCCTTGTTGTCCAAGGGACTCTCAAGAGTCTTCTCCAACACCACAGTTCAAAAGCATCAATTCTTCGGTGCTCAGCTTTCTTTACAGCCCAGCTCTCACATCCGTACATGACCACAGGAAAAACCATAGCCTTGCCTAGATGGACCTTAGTCGGCAAAGTAATGTCTCTGTTTTTGAAAATGCTATCTAGGTTGGTCATAACTTTTCTTCCAAGGAGTAAGTGTCTTTTAATTTCATGGCTGCAATCACCATCTGCAGTGATATTGAAGCCCAGAGAAATAAAGTCAGGCACTGTTTCCACATCTATTTCCCATGAAGTGATGGGACCAGATGCCATGATCTTCGTTTTCTGAATATTGAGCTTTAGGCCAACATTTTAACTCTCCTCTTTCATTTACATCAAGAGGCTCTTTAGTTCTTCACTTTCTGCCATAAGGGTGGTGTCATCTGCATATCTGAGGTGATTGATATTTCTCCCAGCAATCTTGATTCCAGCTTGTGCTTCTTCCAGCCCAGCGTTTCTCATGATGTACTCTGCATAGAAGTTAAATAAGCAGGGTAACGATATACAGCCTTGATGTACTCTACCTATTTGGAACCAGTCTGTTTTTCCATGTTCAGTTCTAACTGTTACTTCCTGACCTGCATATAGGTTTCTCAAGAGGCAGGTCAGGTGGTCTGGTATGCCCATCTCTTTAAGAATTTTCCACAGTTATTGTGGTCCACACAGTGAAAGACTTTGGCATAGTCAATAAAGCAGAAATAGATGTTTTTCTGGAACTCTCTCGCTTTTTCCATGGTCCAAAAGATGTTGGCAATTTGATCTCTGGTTCCTCTGCCTTTTCTAAAACCAGCTGGAACATCTGGGAAGTTCACAGTTCACGAACTGCTGAGGCCTGGCTTGGAGAATTTTGAGCATTACTTTACTAGTGTGTGAGATGAGTGCAACTGTGCATCAGAAGAATGCAAATGAAAACCACAAGGTACCATTATATACCCCCCAGAATGGCTACAGTTAAAAAGCCTGAATATTGTTTGAGTATGTAAAGTAACTAGAACTCTCATGAACTTGATGATAAGAGTGCAATGACTTTCAGAAATAATCTGACATTTTAAAAAAAAAAATAAAGTTCAACATATACCTACCCTATGACCTATATTTCCACTTCTACTAACCAGAACAAATGAAAATGAACGGGTACACACACTAGGCATTATTTAAAATAGTCCCACACTAGAAGCAACCCAAATGCCCATCAACACAATCACGTATAAACAAGTTGTGCTATATTCATACAACTGAACACATTATTTAGAAAATAATTAACTGATGATAATGGAGAAGCGAATGGCAATCCACTCCAGTATTCTTGCCTGGAGAATTCCATGGACAAAGGAGCTTGGCTGGCTACAGTCCATGGGGTGCAAAGAGTCAGACACAACTGAGCAACTAAGACAAACACACAACTAATGATACATGTAACATGGCTCTGTCAGGCATGTCCCTCCCTCTGTCTGAGCTACTCCAATGCACCTTCAGAGTGAGCTGGAGTAGCTACTAAACTCAGAGCAAGCGTCACCCCCTCTTAGAAACCCAGCAGAGATAATGCTGCTTTCTCTACGTTATGGTGTTTCCTAAGAAGAAAATATTAAGCAGCAGCCCCTTAGGAGGGTCCAGGGCCACATCTAGAGCCTTATCTTACTCATGCTTGCATTCCTTATGCTGAGAAGTATCCTGCCACAGGAAGGGCTAAAACATTTTATCTGAGAGAATAAATGAGAAAACCACTAAAGATATGAATTCTGTCAAGGATTTCTTCCAGAAAACACTGAAATGTAATATCTGAAGCAATCATCTTACAGTAAGTCAAAGTCTGAGTACTGCCTATGACTTTAAATAAGGCCAGTGAATTTTCTTATGCTTCCATGTCTCTGGTGTCAAAGGGGGGGGGGCGGGGGGCGGCTGTTAAACAATCACTAAAAATTCTTCTCAAATCCAAAAGTCTGGGGTGCAAGAAGGAAATGGGCTTAATTTAAAATAGGAGAGATTCTAGCTGGACAATAAGAAAGAACATCTTAACAAGGAAGAAAATCAGGGACATTTGGGGGTTCTGCTCCCAGAGTTTTCAGGAGAAAAACCACCAACCATCTGTTTTAAAAGGTTGAACCATGCCCTGAACATGAGGAGCCATACAAGATTATTTTTAAATTTTACCTCCTTTCCCACCTCCTAATTATTATAGGATGCAGACCTCAAAGGTACAAGTAGCAATTCCCCAGTGGGAAAGACCAGGGGAAGGTTTATCAAAGAACTGCCAACTTGACACCAGGACCCAGCTTGGGGAAGGTTTATCAAAGAACTGCCAACTTGACACCAGGACCCAGCTTTCTTGTTTAAGCTGAGCTACTGTAAAGGAATCAAACTGTCACTGGAGGCACCATCAGCAACCCAGGAAGAGAGCTTACCAGACACCTGACCCTGCTGATACATCACTGATCATGGGCTCCAGAAATGTGAGAAAGAGATTCAAGTTGTTTAAGCCAGTCTATGGCATTTTGTTAAGGCAGCCCAAACAGATTGAGATACAGGTTACACTTAACAGATTCTGATGGTTAACTTCATGGGTCAACTTGGCTGGGCTAAGGCATCCAGATGTTTGGTCAAACACTAGACTAGATGTTTCTGTGAAGGGATTTGTGAAGGTGACTAATATTTATAATCGGTAGATCTTAAGTAAAGCAGATTACCCTCCATAATGTGGACCCAATCCGTCGAAGGCCCTAAGAACAAAAATATGGTTTCCCTAAAAAGTAAGTAAGTCTGCCTCAAGACTACAGCAAAAAACTCTACCCAAGTTTCTAGCCTGCTGGCCTTCCCTACAGATTTTGGACTCATTAACCTTTAGAAAGATTTCTGATATGCTACCCAGCCCCATAAACTTCAGATTTACCACCCTTCCCCAACTGTCCCTTAAAATAAATCTGTTTTCCTCTTTCTCTGTGTGTGTATCACATGTACATGCTCTTTGATTCTGTTTTACTCTAAAACTCTGCCTAATACACAAGTTAAGCAAAATGGCACAACACACATATGGGACATGTCAAACAATATACCAAATAATTATGACTAGGAGAGAAGGGGACATGAAGAAAGAAAATAGCACATCTTTCACAAGTTATCTTTAAGAGTTAGGGGCAATTTGCAGAGAAGTGTGTGTGTGTGCGCACGCGCTTAATCACTTCAGTCATGTCAACTCTTTGCAACCCTATAGACTGTAGCTTGCCAGGTTCCTCAGTCCATGGGGATTCTCCAGGTGAAGAATACCAGAGTGGGTTGCCATCCTTGCCTCCAGGGGAATCTTTCCACCCAGAGATCAAACCCAGGTTTCCTGTGTCTCCTGCATTGCAAGTGGATTCTCTACCATTGAGGCATCAGGGAAGCCCTTACAGAGGTACACTATTTTAGACTTAATCGGATTGGGCTGAGAAGGTGAAGCAGAGAAGTGAAAGCTTTCAGTACTGTCTATTAGGATTGTGTTTAAGTAAGAGGAGGCCTTACAAATAGCTGTGAAAAGAAGAGAAGCGAAAAGCAAAGGAGAAAAGGAAAGATACAAGCATCTGAACGCAGAGTTCCAAAGAATAGCAAGGAGAGATAAGAAAGCCAAGATATTACTTTGTCAACAAAGATCCGTCTAGTCAAGGCTATGGTTTTTCCAGTGGTCATGTATGGATGTGAGAGTTGGCCTTTAAAGAAAGCTGAGTG
Source organism: Cephalophus harveyi (assembly GCA_006410635.1). Classification (NCBI taxonomy): domain Eukaryota; kingdom Metazoa; phylum Chordata; class Mammalia; order Artiodactyla; family Bovidae; genus Cephalophus; species Cephalophus harveyi. The sequence goes on from SJYT01049463.1 coordinate 277,220, forward strand.
CCAAAGAATTGATGCTTTTGAACTGTGGTGCTGGAGAAGACTCTTCAGAGTTCCTTGGACTGCAAGGAGATCCAACCAGTCCATTCTGATGGAGATCAGCCCTGGGATTTCTTTGGAAGCAATGATGGTAAAGCTGAAACTCCAATACTTTGGCCACCTCATCCAAAGAGTTGACTCACTGGAAAAGACTCTGATGCTGGGAGGGATTGGGGGCAGGAGGAGAAGGGGACGACAGGGGATGAGATGGCTGGATGGCATCACTGACTCAATGGACCTGAGTCTGAGTGAACTCTGGGAGCTGGTGATGGACAGGGAGGCCTGGCGTGCTACGTTTCATGGGGTTGCAGAGAGTCGGACACGACTGAGCGACTGAACTGAAGTTAAAGTGTTAGTCGCTCGGTTGTACCCAACTCTTTGAGACCCCAGGGAGAGTAGCCTTCAAGCTCGTCTGTCCACAGAAATTCTCCAGGAAAGAATACTGGAGTGGCTTATCATTTCCTTTTCCAGAGGATCTTTCCGACCCAGGGATCAAACCCTGGTCTCCTGCATTCCAGGGAGATTCTTTCCTGACTGAGCTACCAGGCTAGCTTCCTGATTATGCTTGCTTTAACCAATTTTGTGCTTTTCCCTAGAGATAATGATGGCCTTGAAGATTTTTTTTTAATTTTTTAAACGGAGTTTTTCCAAATACAGAGTTTTCAGTCCATTCATCTTTAGTATTTGCCAGCAGATTGCCATATGTCTGACAAAAGTCTTTTTCCCCACAGTGAACAAACATCAGATATCCTATCAACTCTTTTCTTCCTGGGGTCCTCTCTTGGCATCACCTCCAAGTCCTCCTACCCCTCACACCCACATCTACTCCACAGCTGTCATCCTGGGACTCCCTTTTCCTTTCAGTGTTGTATTTTTATGGAACCCATGTCCTCGTCTTTCTTGATTTATTTACTCATTTTATTGGAGTGCATCTTCCAATAACTTTTCAAGAAAGGTTATATGGGAGGTACATTTTAAAAACACTTTTATTCCTGACAATATCATTATTTTACTTCATAATTGGTTGATCATTTGCTGCGCATGAAATATTAAGTTGAAGGTAATGCCCCCTCCATTTCAAAGGCATTGTTCCTTTGTTTTCTAGAACTTAGCTGGTGTTGTTATTATAAAGTCTGACTCTAATTCCTTTGTTTTTCTTTCTCTGCGCCCCACCTGCCCCCGTCCAACGTTGTAGAATTCTACAGTGGTCTAGGTTTTACTCCATGTACTAAGGCATTCAATGCATGTACCTTTCAAAAATACATGCCTTTCTGAATTTTGATTTGTTCAAAACCATGTCTTTTTTTGTTTTTGTATTGCTCCTATGTTCATTTCCTATCCTTTTTTGTTGTTCTCTGTAGAAATCATATTGATTTGAACCTCACAGGGTGATCTACTTTTCTTATCTTTCATCTCCTATTTTCCATGTTTGCTTTTTATTTACTTTTTAGGAGGATTATTTTCCAAATTTTCCTTCAAGTTTATTTCGGCTATGTTTTTATTTACAAGACTGCTTGCTTGTTCCCTAATTCTTCCTTTATCATAGCATCATATTAATTCATAAATAAACTACCATCCCAAATCTCTTTAAAAATATTAACTGTGGTTATTTTGACTTTTTCTTGTCTCCATTTTTATACTTTATTTTTTTCCAATTTGTTCATATTAGTGTTTCTTCCTCATTGAAAGTTTCCTCTAATGCTGTGATCTTTGCTTGCATATTCATATTTACAAGTTAAAGCACTAAAAATCTCAGTGGGAGCTTGACAGGTACAGGCTTGGCATGTTGCCTGGTAGCTTCACTGAAGAGGAATCAATCAGAGAGAAGATGTTTCTTCTTTTTTTGAAGAGACTCTCAAATGTAAGGATCTGGAAATCCATCCAGGAGTCAGGCTGTTTCTCAAGACACTAATTTTCTGCTCTCCTGCCTCTGGAGTATCTATGTGAAGATTCACTGAATCTCCTTGCTTTCCCCTGTAATTTATCTTTGCCCCCTGCTACATACATGATATTCCCAAGTACAGAGCTTCCCAGCTAATTTGTCAAAAAAAAAAAAAACCCAGTTCCATGATAAAGAGAGGGGAGGTTGGTAAAGAAAGTATCACATGACCATGTCACATACAGAGGGGCCGATGATCCCCAAACTTACTGTTTCTTATGAGGCTTTTCCTAGATATTTAAGATCTCAATTTTATTTCTATACATGGCAATGAACATATCAATAAAAATTTAACAAAAACTTTAGATGAAACCACTTACAATAGAATAAAAAAATCAAATATCCAGGAGCACATCTAACAAAATATGAATACAACTTCTCCATGGAAAAACAAAAAAGAAAAAAAAAAAACCTGAGAAAAATTAAGAAGAGCTAAATAATTGGACTGATATATCTTTGTTGTTGGATTGAAAAGCTCACTATGGTAAACATATCACTTTCATCCAAATCGATGTAGTTTCAATGCATTTCCCCAAGAAAGAGAGAAACATCTAGGTGCTTGCCAAGTCCATCAGCTAAACAGTTGTGTTGCTACAAGATGGTCTAGTCACTGCCTACAGGCCTTGGTGTTCTTCTGTTAAACAATTCCACTGAACATGAATACTGGAAAAGAACACCCAGTGCCCATGCTGGATCAAAACAAGACTACTCTGTAATCAAGTCCAGAAAGAGACAGGACATGAATATTGTCAACCCACAAACTACCAAAGAGTCCTCTATCCTGCCAAAGGTGAAACTGTAGCTTCTTTGATTACAACTTTGGCTTCAGTCTAGTCTTGCCTCTGAGGGAAGATTTATTGAGATACCCAATAATAGAATTAGCCCTGTTTTCTGACAATGTCTGAGGCAGAGCAAACACATACCTCCTTAAACTGTCGATAAAATCATGTAATACAAACCTGCTGCTGCTAAGTCATTTCAGTCGTGTCCAACTCTGTGTGACCCCATAGATGGCAGCCCACCAGGCTCCACCGTCCGCGGGATCCTCCACTGGAGTGGGTTGCCATTTCCTTCTCCAATGCATGAAAGTGAAAAGTGAAAGTGAAGTCGCTCAGCAGTGTCAGACTCTTTGTGACCCCATGGACTGCAGCCCAACAGGCTCTTCTGTCCACAGGATTTTCCAGGCAAGAGTACTGGAGTGGGGTGCCATTGCCTTCTCCAGTAATACAAACCTAAAGTCTATGATAAATGTTTTAAAATATCATCTAAGTGAGACATCCTGTAGTTCCTCATGATGTACATTCTCTCTCGCTACAATAAGTAATAAATTCAACATATTCAACAACAAGTATATTCCTGGCCTACTTTGGCTGGAGAACATTGCATCTGGTAAGCTTATTCCAAAAGCTGAAATATTATTGCCTAATGTCAAAATTATTTGGATACTTTCTAGTCACACCTTTCTTTGAATGTTTAGCATAATTCTACTATTTCTGGCTAATATGTTGTTAAATAACAAAATTCAAATCAGTAAATTGTAAGGATATTATTGGCCTCATTCAATGATTCATGAATCGGGCAGCATCCCCTCTAGCAGAATAAAAGGCATTCAGAAGAACTGTACAACTGTAAGAATTTTATAGGCAGAAGGGAGTGGGGGGAGGAATTTATATTACTACAAACGGGACTGGTTGTGGCAATGTCACTGCCCTTTAGGGGATGATAAGCATCTACGAGGCAGACTACCTCACTAGTGCTTATCAGGCAGATCCTGGTCCACAATTCTGCTTCTGAGAGAGGCTAAAAGTGTAATTAAGTTAACTCTCAGTTTGGTAACATTGGAAGTAGCATAAGTGACTTTGGGCCTGTTGTCTTGTTTCTGATAAGCATTTGGGCTTGTGGATTTCAGTGCTGTTGTTTAGTTGCTAAGTTGTGTCTGACTCTGTGACGCCATGGACTGTGGCCCACCAGGCTCCTCTGTCCATGGAATTTCCCAGGCAAGAATACTGGAGTGGGTTGCCATTTCCCTTTCTAGGAGATCTTCCTGAACCGGGAATTGAACCCACATCTCCTGTGTGGGCAGGAGGATTCTTTACCACTGAACAACCAGGAAAGCCCATGGATATCAGTGACTTCAATGTAATGAGAAAACTGCTTTCATTTTGGTAAACATTCCATATTCATTTGGGAAAAATATAATAATAAGGTATATAAAGGAATATAATAAAGACATATTTTTAGTTGTTCATTTTAATATTCCTTGTCAATGTGACTAAGTTTATTTGTTATTTTGTTCAAATTTTTCACCTCAACTGAATTTTTCTGTTTGTTCTAACAGCTATCAAGACATTTATATTAATGTCCCCATTCTGTTTTGTTTTTTTTTTAATTTGCATAGTTTCTTTTAGTTCAACATTATGAACCTTCTAAAAAAGAGTATTTTGGCAGTTTTCAGACCTATCACATTGCCACCATCTGTAGTACCTGCTATCTCTAAGACCATTAGGTTCTATAAGATGAATCTATTTGCTTCTGGGCAGTATACCCCTCTGTAAGATGTTAAGTGGTAGCTCACTCTGTTTTGCTAAGTTGGTTACCACTCCTCTTTCTGCATTTGATCTTGCTAAACTTTATTCAAGTCTACTATCCACTAATGCCATTATCCCATTTTCTTTAGCCTTAGGGATTAATATCATTTAATAACTTTACCGGTGTTTGATAGTAGGACTTCCCTGGTGGCTTAGATGGTAAAGCATCTGCCTATAACGTGGGAGACCTGGGTTCGACCCCTGGGCTGGGAAGATCCCCTGGAGAAGGATATGGCAACCCACTCCAATATTCTTGCCTGGAAAATCCCATGGACTGAGGAGGCTGGTAGGCTACAGTCCATGGGGTTGCGAAGAGTCGGACACGACTGAGCAACTTCACTTTCACTTGGGTGGAGAAGGCGAGGAGAGAAAAAACAAGTGGTCTACTCATCATATTAAATTGTGTCCAAAGTCCAGGATCACCATATTAGTCATACACACACATATACAGCTTGACTAACATATTTAGAAATGAAACCCCACCTCACCCACTCCTCTTAACTTCCCACCAGGTTCAGGCAGAAGCTGGAAGAAGACTGGAAGTTCACAAATCCAAGTGGTGCAAAACTTGCTTAGACCTTTCCCTCCATGTCATCAATGCCATCATTTGTCAACAACAGCAGGGACCTGGCCGGGGACAGCCTGCCACTGACAGGAATAGCCTAGATCTGTTTCTGCCCGAGCACACTGTCTTTATGCTCTGTTTGAAGCTTCCTGATCTGGGGCTTCTCACCTTCCCCAGATGGAGGGAATGCCTCCCCTTGTCTCTGTGCCTCGTTCTCCATCAGACACAAAGAGCTGTTCAGCAGTGGAGACCAAAGTGGTCTGAAACTTTGTGGCAGAATAATGCATCAGGAGCAGCTTGACAGGGAGGGGGGAAAAAAAGACTGAAGGATTTACTATCACTTGCTTGCCTCTTTATAAGGCAACGTGACCATCTCTGCCCTGAATCTCACCTGCCTAACTCTGACACCTGCTGTGTACTGTCTGTGAACCCAAAGCGAAGATGCTCCATCAAATAGGGCAGAAAGAAGCTCTGGCTCATGTAAAATGCCTCCCACTTCTAGTTAGCCCTCCCGCCTTCTTGGCATCTGAGCCCTGCCGGCTTAACCAGTGATACCTGTCTGCTCCTCTCCACTGGAGCTTTGCTGTTTAGTTCAATCTTGTCCTTGCCTAAGGACTCACAGGATCTACCCATCCTCCCATTGTGCTCTGTCCAATGGTAATCCACTACTCAAATTATTCTTGACTTTACTGAAAACCAGTTTCTGCTCAAAATCCACAACTCCTCAAAACTGACCCACATCTGACCCAAATCTGATTCTAGCCTCAAAACTCTAGTTTAGTAAATCCTACAGAAGAGGTGATGTAGTATACTATTAACAGATTAAACACTGGAGTCAGACAGACCTGGATTCAATTGCAGCCCTGCCACTTATTAGCTGTGGGATCTTGAATGAATTATTATAATTCCTTAAGCCTAACTCCTCAACTGGAAAATAGAGATAATAAATTCTAATTCATAGAGTTGTGAGGATTCAAAGAAATAATATAAAATTATCAATTAGCAGAAAATATAAAATAGAACAAGCACTTGATAAGTGTTAGCCCATCCCAAAACCAACTTGAACCGATAATAAATCAGTAGTTTCCCCATGGTGTACAACTTAAGACTGTTTGAGAAGCATGAGGACCCTGCCTGCCTTGCATTCCTAAATTAATCACCTTTATCTTTAGTGCTGATTTCTGGATGCTTCTAAATCCTTCAACCTCCATCCAAACACAATGCAAAGTCTATCTTTCAGACCCATTACAATAGTCAACATATATTAAAATAGCAAAAACAAAAAAATTAAAATGGGAGGTTGCTACAATTAATTTGAACGTGTAAAAATAACTACAAAAGTAACACCTAGGTTTAATAGTTCTTGATTTAAGTGTAAACTCAACTATACTATTGTATTATATACAATATTAATACAATAGTACAATACAATAGTATCAAACTATACTATTGTACTGTACTATCTGTATCCTTTAGATACAGATATCCACAAAGTATAGTTCACTTTTCATCCCAAGTTTTTAAATGGAAATGGTAGGATACTATTGCATTCAAAGCTTTTCTTGCTCTTTGATATTTTATTATCATATTCTCTTTGGAAATCAGAGTGGTAGCAATACTCTACTTGCCGGGAGCCAGCGTGAGGAACTCCGCCCCTGGCAAAGGTCATGAGGAAGGAGGCTCAACATTACGCAAAGGCGAGATCGAGCCTTAGGAGACCCCCTGTTCCTGAGCATCTACCCCCAAAACAAGAGTCTGCCTACTTTACTGTTTTATGCTCTCAGCTACACCTCTGACTTTACGGGGGGCTGTCCCCCACCACCTGTCTCGGAGAAGGAATTAACTTACAGCTCCAGTCAATAAAAATTCCTGGGCGTGACAAGAGTGTTTCAACTTACAAACTCCTCTGAAGGTTCTCTAGCCTGCCTGAGCAGGTTCGTCCAGCCACATGTGATTGTTTACAGCCTCCCAACTGTGAGAGGCACAAGATGCTTTAAACTTTCTAAATACAGATTCTTTTGAGAAGTTAGAAAATTATTAGTATAGTATAGTGGGTTGATTAGAAATTATATTGGTGAAGGGTTTTTCATTTGTTGAGTCAATATTTGCTGCTAAATCTCCATATTCCCTGCCCTTATAATGAATATCACTAGCATATAGGAGAAATAAGTATTAACCTTTAAGATTAATCATGTTAAACCTTAGGCTAAGTAAATTCCTTTCTTGATTATAACCCCCTGCACCCTCACCCTATAGGAATGCAACTTTATCTCGTACCTTCGGAGGGTGGCGCCTAGTTTAAGGAAAAATCACCCCTGGAAAAAAGAAGTTTTCTGGTTGACTGACCATTATCAGAAAGGGCCATAAAATGTCAGCAGGCCTCATGGCCAGAAGATGATGTAAAACCCCTAAGACCTTTGTATACATTTATATGAAGCACCTGATTTTGACAAGGGTCAGGTCTGCTGACCCTGCGTGACTCTGTATTCTATGTGTAACAAAAAGTATATAAGCAAACCTGAAAATAAAGAAAATGGATCAGTTTCTGGAAAGACTGATTCCCCCGTGTCATTCTTTCTTGTTCTCCGTTTTTCTGGCTGAATTCCCATCTGGAGCATGAATACTCGCCAAGCCTGCTAACTTTGCCCTGGCTTCTAAGACCCACATGAGAAGGAGCCCAAGACGGGGCACCCTCCACTATTCAAACGCGCACCAGTGGCCTACGCAGGTGGTGCAAACCTCTTGTCTCGAGGTTTTATTGGTATCCCACGTAAGCCAAGTTATTCAGCCTCTTTTTCTCCACTAATTTTCCTACTACACGATTCTTTTCTAATCTCTCTTTATATTTCTAATTAAATAGCTTTTTCCTAGGACGCCGATTCCATCTCCCCTTCAAATTACCCTGGATCCACCGGGGCTGAACCCTGGCATCTACTCAATTACCTAGGACTCTTAAAAATCAGTCTTCATATATATCTATCTATATAGATAGATGTATACCATATACCAGACCACCTTACCTGCCTCCTGAGAAATTTGTATGAAGCTCAAGAAGCAACAGTTAGAACCAAACATGGAACAACAGACTGGTTGCAGATTGGGAAAGGGGTACATCAAGGCTGTATGTTGTCACCCTGCTTATTTAACTTATATGCAGAGTGCTGCTGCTGCTACTACTGCTAAGTCACTTCAGTCGTGTCCGACTCTGTGCGACCCCATAGACGGCAGCCCACCAGGCTCCCTGTCCCTGGGATTCTCCAGGCAAGAACAGTGGAGTGGGTTGCCATTTCCTTCTCCAATGCATGAAAGTGAAGTCGCTCAGTCATATCCGACCCTCAGCCACCCCATGGACAGCAGCCATCCAGGCTCCTCTGTCCACGGGATTTTCCAGGCAAGAGTACTGGAGTGGGGTGCCATTGCCTTCTCCTATATGCAGAGTACATCATATGAAATATGAAGCTGGATGAAGCACAAGCTGGGATCAAGATTGCCAGGAGAAATATCAAAAAACCTCAGATAAGCAGATGATACCACCCTTATGGCAGAAAGTGAAGAACTAAAGAGCCTCTTGATGAAAATGAAAGAGGAGAGTGAAAAAGTTGGCTTAAAGCTCAACATTCAGAAAACTAAGATCATGACATCTGGTCCCATCACTTCATGGCCAATAGATGGGGAAATAATGGAAACAATGACAGACTTTATTTTCTTGAGCTCCAAAATCACTGCAGATGGTAACTTCAGCCGTGAAATTAAAAGATGCTTGCTCCTTGGAAGAAAAGCTGTGACCACACTAGATAGCATATTAAAAAGCAGAGACATTACTTTGCCAACAAAGAGCCTTCTAGTCAAAGCTAAGGTTTTTCCAATAGTCATGTATGGATGTGAGAGTTGTACTATAAAGAAAGCTGAGAGCTGAACAATAGATGCTTTTGAACTGTGGTGTTGGAGAAGACTCTTGAGAATCCCTTGGACTGCAAGGAGATCAAACCAGTCAATCTTAAAGGAAATCAGTCCTGAATATTCACTGGAAGGACTGATGCTGAAGCTGAAATTCCAATCCTTTGGCCACCTGATGCAAAGAACTGACTCATTAGAAAAGACCATGATGCTGGGAAAGATTGAAGGCAGGAGGAGAAGGGGATGACAGAGGATGAGATGGTGGATGGCATCACCAACTTGATGAACTTGAGTTTAAGCAAGCTCCGGGAGTTGGTGATGGACAGGGAGGCCTGGCATGCTGCAGTCCATGGGTTTGCCAAGAGTCAGACATGACTGAGTAATTGTAATGAACTGATGTACCTAGTAAATTATTAATAATAGAAAAATCTATTTTAAGGTATTGTTTTTTGCTATCAAATTATGAAATTATATGAATACTACTTACAAAAACAATGCTAATTCCTCCACAATTCTTGAAATCTTGTCAATTTCCAAGAAATCAAACCTTTCTGGATCCTACCACTAATTACTGTAATGGAAAGGGGCAAATTAGCCAATCCCAGCTGACACAAACACATGTACACCTTTACCCACCAAGATCTTAATTTCTGCAGTAGAATGAAAACAGGTTGGGTATCCTTGACAGGCTATTTCTGCACAAAATGAATCTGACACTCACTTAGCCTGACAATGCCATTACTGTGAGAAATCATTTAGCAGACAAGACTCCTAACAGAAGTCCAAATGACAGATATGCACACTCTAAGCTGAGTATAAAATAAAAATCACCAGCAAAGCTAATGTGGAAGGAAAAAAATCTAATAGTGCTGTTTCTGGTAATGGATCATCTGAGATAACCCAAGGGAATGAATGAGTGTTAACTCCGTCTTATGCCCAAGAGTCAGCCTAACTTAAAAAGCTGACTCAGCTTCATACATATACACACATACCCTCCCTTTAAAAAGAAACAACAGCTTTCTTTCCTGGTACATTTTTAGCGAGGGGGTGGGTGGTGCTATTGGGAGGAATGAGACACCATCAATTAAATACAAGGAGATTTTAATTCACATGCTTAAATTAGGAGGACTGAATGTGACCCTGGGAATTGGCACTGCTGGTGAGACAAAGTGCCATACTCTTCCCTAGGGAGCACTCTTGGTGATGGATCTGATGAATCCTCACAATGGCACCCCACTCCAGTACTCTTGCCTGGCAAATCCCATGGATGGAGGAGCCTGGTAGGCTGCAGTCCATGGGGTCGCTAAGAGTCGGACACGACTGAGCGACTTCACTTTCACTTTTCACTTTCATGCATTGGAGAAGGAAATGGCAACCCACTCCAGTGTTCTTGCCTGGAGAATCCCAGGGACAGGGGAGCCTGGTGGGCCACCATGTATGGGGTTGCACAGAGTCGGACACGATTGAAGCAACTTAGCAGCAGCAGCAGCAATACATATTAGCAGAGACAAATTTACTGTGATGATCATGAAGCTTAATCTTTAGGATTTTCACTTATATGGGCCTCTTCCAAGGACTTGGGAGGAGCTCCAGCAATGTGTTCATAACAGATTTGGATTTTTGTAAATTTTGTAAAAGTGAGATCTGTTACCACTACCATTGAGATTGCTTCCTTCTAACTCCAAATTTTCCTGCTTCACACACACCCTGTCAAACAAACACTCTGCCAGGCAGTGTGGTAACATCCATGGGCAGGTTAGGATCCACTAAGGAGAAATTAAGTTAGGAGGACATTTAGCTGGGATTTAGGAGAATACATTTATGTGCTTCCATGTAAGGTAAATTATTACCAGGGGTCCTGGTGGAAAATTATTTTCAGGGACACTCCTGCCATACACAATCCCAATTCCCCCTGCGTCATGACCCAAAGATGCAGGGCCAGGGACTGCAAAATAAATGTGGTCTGCATCACCTAGCACCAAAAAGAAATGAGGTGTGGAAGGAGAAAGCAAAGGTTGAAATATACGTTCAAAGCCAGAAATCAGTCTATGAAAAAGTCTTCCAAATCTTAGAGGAAGATATTTTCCGTGAAAGAGACTGAAGTTTCCCAAATTTGACAATAGTGCTAAAAAACATATGACATTACTAATAAAATCTAAAATTTTTCTGAACTAATGATAAAAAACAAAGTCCAATTAATGCTGATAAAGGCAAGATAATTATCTAAGCTCTTTGTAGAAAATATCACAAAAATCATTACTGTATGAAGTGATCAAAGACCATACAACTGAAAATGTTTTTCGAAAATCAAGCGGTAGAAGCAAATAAAATATTACATAATTTTTCTGTATATTTTTGATAATGGTGTTATTTGTCAGGCTTTTTTAAATTGTAATTTGTTGGGATTTTTGTACTTAATCTATTGTTTTTCCTTTAAGAGAGCCTCCAAAATTTTGTGCTTCAGGTCCCATAAAACCTGGGTCTGCTTCTGAATAGTAGATCCTTATTTTCAATATTCCATAGGATAATGGAAAATCATTTCTGATATATATGTGAAAACCTCAGAAACTTCAAATTTTAACTTAATCTTAACCTGAAGAGCTCATGCAAATCTTCTAAAAAATAATGAATTAACCTAGAGCCTAATTGGATCTAACATCTCCTTTAATTCATATATAAAGCTTCAAGGGCATCATTTAACCATCATACAGAAGAGTCAACATAGACAGTCTATGAGATTTATCCTTGAAATTTACTTTTAGGAAAAATTGTTGACATAAGCCTTCTGAGCCTACCAAACTTCACACCAAACAGCAATGGCTCTAATTCCACTACCATTTAGCCTATTTCTCTAAATTATGTTTGAGGAGAAAGTCTAGATATTTCTAAATCGTGATAGTTAGATTTTTGACTAATTACATTTATTTTAAGTGCAATTCTGGGTGAAGTTCAAAATAGTCCTGAATCACAGTGAATCCCACTCCCCAGTGTTTCTCGCTGAAATATGAGTCTATTTGGTTGTCTTCTGAGGTTAACCATGTAAAGCACAGCCAGACTTATGCTCCCATGAGCGCTGTGAGCACTCAATAAACCTACCCCAATAGACCCCCGCACTTCCCCCACCCCGGGTTCCCTCTGGATGCCAGCACGCCGAGCCATGTTGGCACGCCACATCCTTCCCATCTGGTCCCAGTGGGAGTGAACACAAGGGTCTGTGCACTGTGATGAATACACCAATTACCTTTTTGAGAAAGAATAAAAAGCTGGGTGGATCAAAACATAGTTCAAATGATTTAGGTGTGTACCATATATAAAAAGGCCATGAGCACTTGAAACACTATCATTTCCAACAGGTTTAATCAATCTTTCTACAAGTCTGCATCTTTTTGTTTAGGGAAAAAAGATCAGAAATAGCAGTACTGGTTGTTACAGAGATCTGCTCAGGGAGCTGGCTTGACTCCTGTTCTGTAGCCTTCACTTAGGGAGGGGGCAAACTGGCAGGAAAATGGGTCTGGGGGGTGGAGGAGGAGGAGTTCATCTCTATTTTTAGGGTCAGCAAAAACAGTGCCACTTCAGAACAGCTTCTACTTCTCAGTTGGAAATATCACAAACCAAGCCCATGAACATATTTCATTGTCCATAATTACATAGTACACTATCTCTATATTGTACATATATCTTTTTAAAAAGCTAAGGCCGTCTTCATGTGTGCAAGCACAAGGAGATTCACAAATAGAAAAATCTTTAAAGACCTTGTTCTCAAATAGTCACTCTTTGTTTAAAGCAAACCATATTCCACCCGTTTAATGTCAAAGGTCTTTTATCCTATCTTCATATAACAATAGAGAAGTCTTAATTAACTGCTAACATATCTGAAGCATCCTCATTTGGACAACTTACTAAGGGTCGGGTTATAAGTAGGCGACAACAGCAGCAACAGTGAAGTAAAGGGACAAAGAAAGCCGAACAACCACAGGAATCAGGAGGCGGCTGAGGCCAAGCAAGACCCTCAGTGGAAACACAAAGTCACGGACCCCAAACCATACACTTCAAGGCTTTCTTCAACGCATCTCGTATACATTAAGGTTAACCTTCTTTGGTAGCTGTGTTAGTACAGTAGAACTGTCCTCCCAGAAGGGATCAATCTAGAAAGTTGATTTAAATATAGGCAACTTTGACACTGCTGGCAAACCAGTATCAGAGGACAGCTGTTCTTTCTATAGCTTGTCCTTTCCTTCTGATGCCTCTTCTTTTCTCCTCTTCCCTTTTCCTACTCCTCAAGTAAGACTTAGGAGTGCCAGCAGTATCCATGAGCAATGCCTGCCCCCTCCTCCCCTTGGCATTCTGGCAGATTAAGTCCACACTGTAGTATGTACCAGGAGAAAAATAAAGGAAGGTAGAAGGGGAGGAGGTTAACACCAGAATGAGGCCCTTGTGCTACAGACAAATCCAGGAAAGCCTCCTTACAGAGGTGACATTTTACCAGAGATTTAATCCAGGGTCTAAACCGTGCAAGGATATCCAACTAGTCCATCCTAAAGGAGATCTGTCCTGAATATTCACTAGAAGGACTGATATTGAGGCTGAAACTCTAATACTTTGGCCACCTGATGCAAAGAACTGACTCACTGGAAAAGACCCTGATGCTGGGAAAGATTGAAGGCAAGAGGAGAAGGGGATGACAGAGGATGAGATGGTTGGATGGCATCACCGACTCAATGGACATGAGTTTGGGTCAACTCCGGGAGATGGTGATGGACAGGGAGGCCTGGCGTGCTGCAGTCCATGGGGTCACAAAGAGTCAGACACAACTGAGCTGAACTGAATAGAACTGTACAAAGCACCTAAAGGTAAAAGGGAACAGTACACGCAGAGGTCCCAAGGCAAAAGCACACTGGGTGTGGCTGAAGAGCAGGGTTGCAATGGTGGCCTGGAGGGGAGTAAGTGAGGTGAGGTGTGTGGGGAGGTGAGATCAGAGAGAAAGGTGGGGGCAAGATCACAGAGGGCCTGCCTTCTGAGTCCTTTAAGGATTTCTGCTTTCAGACTGTAAGAAGGGAAGCTATTAGGAGGGTTGAGAATAGAAGCGTGATAGAATGACAATCTCCCTCTGACTGATGTGTGAAGAATAGACCATGAGGAGCAAAGGACATGTAGGGAGACCAGTTATGAAGCTACTGCAAAACTCTCAGAGAGAAAGCACAGTGGCTCAGACCAGGATGACAGAGGCGTAGGTAGGGAAGCGGATGAATTCTGGGTATGCTTTGAAAGCAGAGTCAATAGGATTTGCTGGTAGTTTGGACATGAAACTTCAGATAAAGAGAGGATGTGAGAGAGTCAAAGGTGACACGTGGGTTCCTGGTCTGGGAAACAGAAAAGATGGTGAAGATGGTGTTACTCTCTATGAAAACAGGTCAGGCAACCCAAGGAGTAGGTTTTGGGGGGATGAGCATATTAGAAGTTTGGTTTTCAACAAGTTTGAAAATCTACTGGATATTCAAGAAGAAATATCAAATACAAGATACAAGAATACAAGAATCTGGAATTCTGGAAGAGAGGTTCAGGCTGTAGATAAAATTTGAAAGTTAAAAGCAGAGAAATGATATAAAGGCTGTATGAGAGACATGAAATGGGATAAAATCATCTACAGAATAAGGAGAATGGAAAAGGGAAGGGGGTTAAGAATCGAAACCCGGGGCAGTTGAATGTTTCAGCTTGAAAATTGAGGGAGATAAAATCAGGAAAAGGGGCTGAGAAGGAGACCCTTCTAAATCACATGTGCCCCAATGTAAAAGGAAAATGAACTAGTTCACAATCCCCAAGAGCCAAGCTCCCCAATGCTCAGGTGTCTACACTGTCCACTCCGTCTCTCGCCAACAAACATGCCTTCGATACACACAGGAACGCACTTGGGATTTTCCCAGCCAGGGTTTCATGGAGCCAGGAATTAACCGCAAGCATCACTCCACTCACCTGACGAGGCAGGCAGAGAGGGAGGAAGGGAACAGGGACTCTGTGAACTTCAAGGTAGTGTATGATTCAGTTACATAAATATTTTCCCAAAGGAAACAAAACCTCAGAAGTAAATTATTCTGCTTGTCTCCAAACATTCATTCAAGTATTAAAGGAGAATTTATTTCTTACTAAAACTCACAGAGATTAACACTATCCAGGAGCTCTCTGAGCATGCTCAGCAGTGAAGACGAAGAGCCCCAGGATGGTCAACTCCCCTTATGCACCAGGACTGAGTAATCTTAAATCTGCAGGGCTCTCTACGGAAACGCTATGCCTCTGGATTAGGCTGCGTTTCTATGAGATGTGATAGTGCCCAGGAAAGGTCAAGTTTTACACTCTAATTAAGTATTTTCACTTGCTTTGTTGGCTTGCAGTATTTCTAGTTCTGTTCTGCAACTAAGTATTCATTTGGTCCCTGCTGGTTTCTTTGTTAATCAAACGCTTTAAGTGGTCTTGAAAAAGAAATGTTCTCTGAGGCAGCTCTTATTTCTCAAGCATTATAATTGAAGCTGTAGTTATATTTTGCCAAAGTAGTGGAATGATCCAGTCAGGGGAGAAGTAGGCAAACCAAATGCCCTGTTTGGAGACATGTGGCTGAGCCCTTAATTTTTCTATTCATAAGCTGTTGTGCTGGCATCACATGGATATCCTCTGCACCTTAGAGCTTGCCTGTGGTGACTGGACTGGAAGCAAGAGACAGCAATGCCCTGTCTCCACCCTCCTCTAAACACGAGGTCTGACCCTGCCGCAGTTTCTCATAAACACAAGCGCCACTACATACCAGTTACCACAGAGACTTTAATGAACCCGATTGCTTATTGATGGCCGCCACTGGGAATGAGCATCTCTCTCCCAGTGAGGTGAAGACAACCTTGATTACCTGGGGGTACCTGAGTTATACCACTTTATCCAGCAGCACCTAATTGCCCAAACCCAGCCTTATCATTCAGAAAAACCCTTAGAAACTAAGGGAATCTGGGTGAAAGTCATTTTTGTATTAGACTGAGACATTTCCAACAGTTAGTTACAGAAGAAAGTGAAACAAGTCTGTGAGCAAAGTCTATCATTCTGTTTGAGATAAAGCCCCAAAATATCTGATGTACTCCTGTTCATACCAACTTTTTTTTTTTTTTAATACAAAACCATTATTAAGTTGGCCCTGAAAAAACCACCCTACAGTTATCCAAACCTCAATCAAGGCTTAAGAGAATGAAATCTTGCCATTTGCAACAACATGGATAAACCCTGAGGATATTATGCTAAGGGAAATAAGTCAGACAGTGAAAGACAAAATGCTGTATGATCTCATGTATGTGTGCAATCTTAAAAATAAAAAAAACAAACCCAAAACTCCTAGATACAGAGAATGGATCAATGGTTACCAGGGGCTAGGGCTAGGGGAGCAAGTGAAATGCCTGAAGAAGATCAAAAGATACACACTTTCAACTGTAAAATAAGTCATGGGGATGTAACATACAGCATAGTGACAGCCTTAGTAACAGTATATTCCATATAGGAAAGTTGCTAAGAAAGCATATGGTGAAATTTCTCCACAAGAAAAGAAATTCTGTAACTATTAATATTATGGTGACACCAGACTTATTGTGATCAGTTAGTATATACACAAACACCAAATCACTATGCTGTACACCTGAAGCTAATTAATAGTGTGTATTAATTATACCTCAGTGGTAAAAAATTAAAAGTGAAAAAACTTTTTCAAAAATATTAAACAAAAATAGTAAAACTAAAATTATACTGACTTGAGACATATGTCATAACTCAGTAGGTTTTCAACAAATCAGTGAAGTTAAAGAACAATGAAAAAAGACTTTAAAAATTCAATTTTGAGATGGGTTATTATATAGCTATAAGGGAAAGTTGCTCAGTCGTGTTCAACTCTTTGTGACCAAATAGACTAGTTCATGGAGTTCTCCAGGCCAGAATACTGGAGTGGGTAGCCTGTCCCTTCTCCAAAGGATGTTCCCAACCCAGGGAAGGAACCCAGGTCTCCCACACTGCAAGCAGATTCTTAACCAGCTGAACCATAAAGGAAGCCCGTATACAGCTGTAGACTAGCCTATACCTCCACTGACCCTCTCAAATTTCCTCCACATTCCCACTCCTGATCATGGAAATTTCACCACTAGAGGAAAACTAGGTTCATGAAGTTGTCTCTTCTTAGGTTGAAAATACTCTAAAATTCTCTAACACAGAATATGGCAGATGTTCACTGAGTACATACTAAATGAATGTATGGTTAACTGCTTTCATTTGCTCTTTTCTCGTTGCCAGGAAAGTAGATGCCAGAGTAGCTAGGACAGTGGATGCCAAGATGGGGTTAACGGGTGAAGAGTCAGCATGTGGCTTGGTTTGAATCTCTGAGCAATTGAGAACTACAGTACATGAGTCAAGGGCATCATTAAAGGATATGTGAAGGGTGCTCCAAAACTTCACTTCACCCACAACACAGACTTGCCCCGTCACTAGCACTATTTCCACCTTTCAAAGAGCAAATGTACAGCTAGCTCATTCTCATTTCACCAGATGGAGAGTCTTCAAGAGCTGGGGCCAGGTTATACTTTACAGGTCTTTGATACTCACTCAGTAAATGTCAGGTAAAGTGGACTAAGTAAAATGAGGCATTGCTTCAGTTGTGTCCGTCTCTTTGTGACCCCATTGAGTGTAGCCCACCAGGCTCCTCTGTCCATGGGTTCTCCAGAGAAGAATACTGACATGGGTTGCCATTCCCTCCTCCAGGGGATCTTCCCAACTCAAGGATCAAACCCACATCTCCACGTCTCCTGCATTGGCAGGCAGGTTCTTTAACACTGAGCCACCAGGGAAGTCCTAAAGTGAGGCATAGACTGTGTGA
Source organism: Cephalophus harveyi (assembly GCA_006410635.1). Lineage (NCBI taxonomy): Eukaryota > Metazoa > Chordata > Mammalia > Artiodactyla > Bovidae > Cephalophus > Cephalophus harveyi. Next base: position 295,132 of record SJYT01049463.1, read on the forward strand.
ATACAACCAAAGTGACCCCACTGTGCTGAAATGAATGCATGCAGAATTTCAGACTGGCTTAAATGTGATAAGTCTTAGCATGTGAATTTGGTTAAGTGATGTATGAACATTCGGAATGGCAGCAGAGCTATGCCTGAGTCACTCTGGATGCAGGATATGCACACAGCTTCCGTAAAGGAAGGAAAGAGATTGGAACACCTGGGCTTATAAATTACCAATCTCACTGCCCTATTTCCCCCTCTGCAAGGCTGTGTTTCAGTTCTATCCCAAGAATAGCCCCGTATGTTTATACAGCCCTGTGGTTTCCAAAGTGCGGCCGCAGGTTTCCTCACAATCTCCCTGATGGAGGTTTCATTATCCTCACTTGAGAGATGAGGAAAAGGCATTTCCAAGAGGCTTTGCATATTTCCCTGGATCACTCAAGGACAGGACTGATCTAAGATGCAAACCCAGGGTAATGATTCAGGACTATTCAGTGCTGTGTTAACTTCATTCCTAAAGCAGATCTGATTTTAAGATGTGAAAACTAAAAACTAAAGAAAATTGTATGAAATGATTTTCCAAAGGCAAGGTGCATTTAATTTTTTTTTTTTTTTTTTGCTTTTTGCAAAGATCTATGAGAATCTAATAACCAAAGGTTAAATGCCTTGGAATAATACAGAGATTATTCAGGCTAAATAAGATGTTTAGCCAACAAATTGAATCACTAGGAGTATTTTTTAAATGACACTGCTTTATACATCCAATCAATATTTTCCTTAATTACCTGCCAGGTATGCTTCCCTGATGGCTCAGCAGTCAAGAATCCACCGGCCAAGGCAGGAGACCCAGATTCAAGCTCTGGGTCAGGAAGACCCCCTAGAGAAGGAAATGACAACCCACTCTAGTATTTCTGCCTGGGAAATCCCATGGACAGAGGAGCCTGCAGGGCTATGGTCCAGGGGGGTCACAAAAGAGTCAGACATGACTTAGCGATTAAACAGCAATGGTTACTATACTTCCAGAGCCAGTGACTTTACACTAACTCCAGGAACCCTCACGCACAAAATTCCTGGCAGCAGCACCTAATGGAGAAGTCACCCGGGTCATGAATGTGACATGATTACTAACATAGCTCCGACCTCTCATTATGCTAAACTTCAGAATCACGGCACACGGCTACTTCTGCTAGCAGGTAAGTTATCATGATGTTAGAGCAGCTCAAGAAAAATTGGACAAATATTATCATGCTTGTGAAAGCCCAAGTTTGAATAAAAAGTTCCACTAACATTTTATTTCAAGCATGACATCTCCCATTATGGGCAGGGGCAAATATCTTCTGGAAAGAACAGTGATCAAAGGAAAGATTCTTGTGATTATTTGTTAGAATCGACCTTTATTTTTCACCAGTGCCCCCAGGCTGATTCAAGCTGAAATCCCTAGGAAAGCCAAGCTCCAGAAAGTCTACTCTCCAGCAGGAGGCCAAATAGTGCTTTGGCAAGGGCACACATTACTGATCATCTCTTGCCTGCTGCCCTGTCCATTTTGCCCTGCTGTTGTTGTTCCATACTATCTTTCCAGACATCAAGATGCAGGCTTATTTTCAAATTGGTATTTCTCTGCTCACCATCAATCTTAATGTTTTACGACTCTGGTTTATTTCACATTCTACTTCTCATGTCTTGAATGCTAGTTTGCTTGCTAATCCACCACCTCACATTTCCGAACTCAATATGAACATCCGAGTAGGTTTGGCCAAGGGAGTCCTCAGGTCTCCACAGAACAGACTCAAAAGGAAGCAGGTCCACTGGGGTCCAATGGAGATGTCCCAGCTATCAAGACTGTCCCCCAAGATGAGCTTTGGGAGTTCAGCATTCAGTGTCTGAGGAGACAAGGAGAAATCAGACCTGACCTAGGCCATCAGCAGTGTATCTGAAGAGGCCCAATGTGGCAAAAAGGACAAAGGAGCTTTGTGGTTTTCAATCCATTAAGTCAACAGAGGGCCAGCCAGGCAGGTAGAGTTCCAGGTTCTAGCAAACTCAAAGGGGAGCACTAGGAGGAAGTAGAAACAGATGCCCAGACTGCAAATACCAAGAGGCTCAAGGGAGGGCTACAACTCCGTGGACACCCAAGGGCCAGAATCCACCACATCCATATCAGACATGGCAGTACAGAAGCAAAACTAAATCCACTTCCACCCACCAACAGGCTGGAAGCTCCCAGTTTGCACATGCCCTGTCCTGCTCAAGGTGCTCAGGGACTGGATGGGCCTGAACTAGAAGGGGGAGGCCTAGAAGACCAGGGCCAGGAAGTGGTGCTGGGGAGACCAGGGCCCATTGGCTCTGTGGCCATGGCTTTCCCTCTTGTCTCCTTTGTTCTTTACCATTTTGTGGCATTAATTCTGATATGTCAGCCTCTAGAAGTGGGGAAGAAAAAAGCAGTCAATGCATTTGATCCTGTCTACAAAAAATGAGCCACATCCAAAACAGTATTAATATACCCCAATGTTCGCTGCAGCACTATTCACAATAGCCAAGACATGGAAGCAATGTACATGTCCATTGACAGATGAATGGATAAAGAAGATATGGTGTGTGTATGCACACGTGCGTGTGTATACATACACAGTGGAATATTATTCAGTCCTGAAAAAGAATGAAATAATGCTATTTGCAACATCATAGATGGACCTAAATGTTAAATTACTAAGTGACTTAGCCAGAGAAAGACAAATATCAGATATCGCTTATATGTGGAATCAAAAAAAAAAAGATGCAAATGAACTTACAAAATAGATCCACAGACATAGAAAACAAACTTGTGGTTACCAAGGGGGAAAGGTAAGGAAAGGGATAAATTAGGATTGGGGGATTAACATATACATACTGCTATGTATACATATTGCTTCGTATAAAATAGATAATCAGCAAGGACCTACTGTGTAACACAGAGAACTATACTTAATATTTTGTGAAGTGAATTGAAAGTTGCTCAGTCGTGTCCGACTCTTTGTGACAAAATTTTGTAATAACCTACTAGAGGATTCTGTTTCTTCCTTATCAATGTATGAATAATTATACTTGTAAATAAATATAAATTTCCTTAAAAAGGGGGAACAAAATAGTATCAATAATGTACCCGTACTACCCCTGGCTCCCAGGTCTTTATTCTTTACCAACCTTCCTGCTCTGTTCATCCTCAGTACTGGTAAGCCCTGCATAGCCCTCAGTTGAAGGAAAAAGCCATAATCTAGGTCACTACAAATACATGACATCCAAATTTACTTGGTCCTCAAGGTTGCCCAATTCTTATTTTATTCATCTCACATTGATGTGGAATCACCCGACATTCAGCAATTATCCTAGACTTTACCAAAGGGCCTCACCTCACATCTTGCTGCTAAGTTGCTTCAGTCGTGTCCAACTCTGTGCAACCCCACATCTTACCCACCTATTTACACTGAGGACTTTATTTCACATTTTAAGGAAGACTACAGAAATCCAACTTAAAGTGCTCCAAATTTCTTTCCATCTTTTTCAAAATCACTCTCTGTATTTACCTTCCCCCTTGTATCTCGGGAAAAAATGTCTCCTCTTCTTGCCAAGCCAAACCCCGACTTGATCTCTTTCCCTCTTGACTTGCGCGATTTAATGGGTTCCTTTCTCTCATAATTCAACCGCATTTATCTCCTGACTCCCTCTTTGTCACAACCATATTCAGGTCTCTCCTGTCCTATATCTCATTTTCTCTTTTAAACTATGACCTTATTCTCCCAAAATTCTAGACGGAAGAGTCTGTACCAGGATGCCAAACAGCCGCATCCCACAGCCACCTTTGTTTGGCATAATTCTCTAAGAAGGACACAGGTTAAGGCCAAGCCAGGCCGCGGCTGATGGCAGAGCATGGCATGGGGAAGGGCACCACACTCACCACACTGCCTTCATCTCCCCAGCACCCACTCACCCCTGAACTTCTCGCATCCTGGCTTTTAGTGAGATCCTAGTGGCTGCGTCCACGGACGTTTTTCATTCTTCTTTTTTCTTGTGCCCTCCCACCGCACACTTTCTTCCACTGGCTTCATTCTTCCCCTTCCCTGGCCGTTTCTCCACATCTCCTCCCACAGCCCAGCTTCCCCCCTCACTGCTTCACTGCAGGGGTGCTCCGAGACCCAGCTGTCTACTTTCTTCTACATCCTCACATTCACTCCTCAGAAACTGATTTACTCCTTCAATGCCATGTCCGTGGCTCCCAGGCTGACATCTCGAGGAAGAACATCTCTGATAAATTCTAATACATCAATGATTTAAGAATTAGAAATCCAAACCTGCTCTGCTAGCTGACCCCCATAAAGAACAGTCCTGATTTACCCACTCTTGGTGATGAAAAGGATGTCAACATCTTATCACCATCTTCCATCCCTGTTTCTTTCCCTCCCTCAATAGCTAACGCACAAAAATTTGACATCAAGAGCATCTTTGGTTTTTCTCCTTCATACCAATTCAAAGATCAACTATCCTTTAGATCTTTGCAATTGTTCATTTAGATCATCAAAATAACTTCCAAACTCATCTCTCTGCCTCTAACCCTTCTTATGCATACCTGGATACATACCACATTAGCCTTCAAAAATACAGTTTCTCCCACTCAAATCAAAAAATTAACAACTCCTCATTCAGGCCTCTAAGAGCCTCCAAAATATGCCCAAACCTACCTTCCTCCTGGATATTTTTTATGTAACCTCTCTACCCCTACCCCTCGTTTCTGCCTGCCTGTGTGGCTGCATACCCCTCAACTTTGCCACCTCCTGTTTCCCTTTCACTGCCTTACGCTCTTCACTGTAACTTTACCCCATTTCTCCATCTTGCTCTTTCACTAAACCACCATAATTGGGTTTATTGTTTACTTAGGGTCCATTTTAAACACTACTCTCTTCATTAAAAACTTTCCTGATCCCCTGACTGGAAACCCTACCTTCCCTTTCTGAACTTCTGCAGTACTCTGGATCTCTTTTTTGTCACCCGTTACAGTCTGGCTTGCATGACTATTTCTGCCACCTTCCCAACACATACACACATATATGATAATACAATACTATCAAGTTCTCTAAAGTCAAGGATTGAGTCTTATTTAAGTTTGTGCTTTGTGCTTCCAGAATGTAACAAGACCTTGTTCAGGGAGGGCACATGTTAAATGTTTGATTAAAAGCAACTTGATGAAAAGCAAGCTAGAGTCTATAATATGGTAACTTCTAAGGTCATGGACCATTTGAGTTATTTTGCATTCATGGTATTGGAAGGGTGGTACTATGTGGACTTCAGGTCAAGGTTCCCTGTGTGAGTGAACTCTCTCCTTTTCCTTCTCAAATACTTTGACAGGTTGAATCTGTCTGAAGTTACTACCAGGTATTTTTAAAACGCTCAAGCACAAAATGAAAAATAAATGGCATTTAGCAACACTTTACAGCCAGTACCTGTTCTTTTTTGTTTGTGTCTCCTTTTTAATATGTTTTCAGATGAGTCTGCAGGACTGTTTACTCTTTTCACAACTTCTGAAATCACAGGGATCTTACCAGTCCCCGTGTCAGTGTACAGCTTACAGTATACAGCAGTCATTCACACAACTTAGGCACTGGGCAGGAGATCTACTCATCTGGCTAGGGAGGAGACTCTAATCCAGACAAAACCTGAGTCACCTGTGTGGCTCTTAAATTAGGATAAAAATGGCTTGCCCTACTTTGAATTTTAAAGAGAACACTGAAGACCTAACCCTCTAAAAAAAAATAAACCGACTTAATGCAGCAAATGAATTCTGATGGGTATAACTCATTCCCTCCTTATGCATAAGTTATTTTAGTCAACTACTTTATAATTGAATTTTCTTTAGGCAATTCACAGCTAGCCTGACTGACAGGTTTTAAAGTGATAACACTGATCAATAGGCCACCAAGGACACATTGTGCCCACTTAATAAATAGTAATAAGGTGCCTGACATCTGAAAGATAGTCTCATTAATTAATCTCAGACACAGCCCTACAAGCTACCTTGACTCTGCTTTAAAAGATCTGTAATACCTTACAGCCAGCAGGTTGACTCTATGTTCCCATAAAAACACAGCACAATAACATGCACAATTATTCAAAATGCAACACTTACTCTTATTTTTAATTTCATAGTAATAGCCCTTTCATAGAGTCCTCAGTATTTCAGCCCGTAATTAAGATATTTTGGAATTCTGATCTTTGTAAAGAGCTAATTTGACTATTTGATCCCACCAAGCAATTTACTGTATTTTCCAGGATCATGAACAGGAAGCCTCTAAGGACCTTGAATCTACATGGGCTATGTACATCTTCTCATCTCTTCTATCAACCCTTTCACCACCTCAAATGCTTCTCTGTATTTTCAAATGCCCCTCCCATCTACTGCTTTCAGCTCTAAGAAAGAAATGCCGCCCCCTGACCTTGTTATCAAGGCTAACTTTGTACTCTGCTCTGGTCTCCTCTAAATACTGTTCTTCCTGTATTTTCATTTTCTCTTTCTCCACATCATCTCTATTCTATGCTTATCATCATATCCAGAATTTACTCCCCCCTCAAATAAAAAATCCCCGAACCCATGACTTTAATAATGACCCAGAGTTCCATCATTTCTTTCTCCTTCCTAGCTGATCATCAACGATGTTTTCAATTCCCAGGACCTGAGGACTGGCCTCGGTTTCCAAGTTCTTAAATGTCTACAGCATTTGACAGTGCTGGTTGCTTCTTCCTTCTGAAAGTTCCCTCACTGGCTACCATAACTTCATCTGCTGTTCTCGTGGTATTGGCTGCAGGAAAGTGCTCTCCAAGATGACCTAGAGTCTGTCATACAGAGTGAAGTGTGTCAGAAAGAAAAATAAATATCGTACATTCATGCATATATGTGGAATCTAGAAAAATGGTGATGAGCCCATTTGCGGGTCAGGCATAAAGACGCAGACACACAGAACAGACACGTGGACACAAAGTGGGAGGAGGAAAGTGGGATGAACTGGGAGGTGTGGACTGACGTATACACACACCCACACATAAAACAGAAAGCTAGTGGCAACATGCTATATAGCGCAGAGAGCTGAGCTCAGTGCTCTGTGATGACCTAGAGGGGTGGGACGGATGGGGAGGTCTAAGAGGGAGGGGATATATGCATACATATAGCTGATTCACTTCATCGTAGGCAGAAACTAACACAACAATGTAAAGGAATTACACTCTAACAAAAAATGTAAAAAGACTAAATACACTAATCCAAAAAAAGAAATAAGATACAGTTCTCACTACCTTCATTCTCTCCAGTAGTTTCACCTATGGCTCTGTATTTGTCCTTACACTTAAAATGCCATCTCCAACCCTCCCTTCTCTTGCAAGGTCTAGCCCTGCATTTCCAACTATCTGTGGGCATCTTCTCCAACCTAATACCCCAGACTAAACATGATCTCAGCCAGACTTACCCTCTTCTTCTCAAAAGCCTCTATCATTCCCTTAACCTTGTGAATTGCACCTTAACTCCACATCCACCCAGGTGCTAAAGGTCACCTCTTTTCTCCCTAACTCCTTCCCCTCCTTTACCACTCACTTTTTATTAACCACCAAGTCATGGCAACCCACTCCAGTGTTCTTGCCTGGAGAATCCCATGGATGGGGGAGCCTGGTGGGCTGCCATCTATGGGGTCGCACAGAGTCGGACACGACTGAAGCGACTTAGCAGCAGCAAGTCATTCTGACATATCATTTTCATGGCCACTGATATGCTTTACTCCTCTGACATATCCATAATCATTACTCCAGTACATGTTATCTCTGTCTCCCAGTTTCCAGCAGTTAGGTGGGGTCATGCAATCAGTCTGGTTAATGGACTGTGGGGGGAAGTAGCTTACTTCTGGATGGGAATAAAGAAAAGCAAGGCATGGGGACTCCATGTGTTCTCTCCTCATTTTGAACCAACCAGCAACGCTCTAGAAGGGGAAACCACCATCAGCTGGGGTCCCCCAGGGCCTAGGAAGAACAGAAATCTCCTCACCAAGGAATATCATTCATGTAGGGAAAGGAGGAAACAAGCCTCTTTAAAGTTAAGCCCATAGAATCTGGTGGTTAATGTGTTATTCAAACATAACCTAGCTGGCTATCTGTCTTGCCCCTTCAAATGGCCCTATTAGATATGTTTTTCTCAGCTCCTTCTCTTACCCAAATGATACTATTCTTCTTGCACCTTAATCATCAACTTCCCTAGGGAAGCCTTTGCTGATGTCACTAGCTAGATCCAATCCCTATTCATGTTGCTGCTGCTGCTAAGTCACTTCATTTGTGTCCAACTCTGTGTGACCCCATAGACGGCAGTCCACCAGGCTCCCCCGTCCCTGGGATTCTCCAGGCAAGAACACTGGAATGGGTTGCCATTTCCTTCTCCATAAGCTCTCATAAACCATGTATTTGTCCCTTATGGGGTACATCACGAGCCTGCAAGTGCCATTAAGAGCAGAGATCCATGCTTGTTTTAGGTCACCATGGAAACCCAACAACCAGCACAGCATAAAGAAATTTATACACACTTGGGAACTGAGTCAATGTTGCTCACCTTTCTATTTACAGTGTCAATCTAGCACAATGCTTGGTACAATATTTGGTTTTCAATATTAAATTATATAGCATTATCATAAAAAACAGACATTGAATAAATGACATAATCAGTTCTATTCAATTGTTTCAGGGCAAGATTCACATTTTTATCCTTCTTTAAATTAATTTTTTTATTGGAGTATGTTGTATTAGCTTCCGCTATACAGCAAAGTGAATTAGCTGGACATGTATACATATCCACTTTCTTCTAGACTCCATTTCCATATGTCATTCATTTCAGTCCAGCCGCTCAGTTGTGTCCGACTCTTTGCAACCCCATGAATCGCAGCACGCCAGGCCTCCCTGTCCATCACCATCTCCCGGAGTTCACTCAGACTCACGTTCATCGAGTCTGTGACGCCATCCAGCCTTCTCATCCTCTGTCGTCCCCTTCTCCTCCTGCCCTCAATCCCTCCCAGCATCAGAGTCTTTTCCAATGAGTCAACTCTTCGCATGAGGGGGGCCAAAGTACTGGAGCTTCAGCTTTAGCATCATTCCTTCCAAAGAAATCCCAGGGCTGATCTCCTTCAGAATGCACTGGTTGGATCTCTTCGCAGTCCAAGGGACTCTCAGAGTCTTCTCCAACACCACAGTTCAAAAGCATCAATTCTTCAGCACTCAGCCTTCTTCACAGTCCAACTCTCACATCCATACATGACCACAGGGAAAACCATAGCCTTGACTAGACAGACCTTAGTCGACAAAGTAATATCTCTGCTTTTGAATATGCTATCTAGGTTGGTCATAACTTTTCTTCCAAGGAGTAAGCGTCTTCTAATTTCATGGCTGCAGTCACCAATGGACCTTGCTTCTATCACCAGTCACATGCACAACTGGGTATCTGTCTCTTATACACATCTCTCCCTGTTCCTCCCTTGCCCCTGACAACCTTTCATTCTCTTACATCTGAGTGTCTTCCCCATCCTGGATGTCTGCAGTCAATGCCGATGAAAAAATCATAGAAAAGGTGGTGTTATTAGACTCCGCACATATTTTAAGAGAAGATTTGGGAATTCTTGTTTTTCTCTTTCCTTTCAGGCAGTCTTTGTGTATCGGAAAGGGCAGTGCAGGTGATTTCAAGATGCCATCTGCAAAATGATACCCTTGTGGAAAATAATCTCCAGGTAGGCATTACTGTTCATAGTGCTGCTTTCTAAAGCCCACTTGACTTTACATTCCAAGACGTCTGGCTCTAGATGAATGATCACACCATCATGATTATCCAGGTCGTGAATATCTTTTTTTGTAAAGTTCTTTTGTGTATTCTTGCCACCTCTTCTTAATATCTTCTGCTTCTCTTGCTGCTGCTAAGTCGCTTCAGTCGTGTCCGACTCTGTGCGACCCCACAGATGGCAGCCCACCGGGCTCCACCATCCCATTGGAACCAGTCTGTTGTTCCATGTCCAGTCCTAACTGTTGCTTCCTGACCTGCATACAGATTTCTCAAGAGGCAGGTTAGGTGGTCTGGTATTCCCATCTCTTTCAGAATTTTCCACAGTTTATTGTGATCCACACAGTCAAAGGCTTTGGCATAGTCGATAAAGCAGAAGTAGATGTTTTTCTGGAACTCTCTTGCTTTTTCCATGATCCAGCGGATGTTGGCAATTTGATCTCTGGTTCCTCTGCCTTTTCTAAAGCCAGCTTGAACATCAGGGAGTTCACGGTTCACGTATTGCTGAAGCCTGGCTTGGAGGATTTTGAGCATTACTTTACTAGCATGTGAGATGAGTGCAATTGTGCGGTAGTTGGAGCATTCTTTGGCATTGCCTTTCTTTGGGATTGGAATGAAAACTGACCTTTTCCAGTCCTGTGGCCACTGCTGAGTTTTCCAAATTTGCTGGCAGATTGAGTGCAGCACTTTCACAGCATCATCTTTCAGGATTTGAAACAGCTCAACTGGAATTCCATCACCTCCACTAGCTTTGTTCTTAGTGATGCTTTCTAAGGCCCACTTAACTTCACATTCCAAGATGTCTGGCTCTAGATTAGTGCTCACATCATCATGATTATCTGGGTCATGAAGATCTTTTTTGTACAGCTCTTCCATGTATTCTTGCCACCTCTTCTTAATATCTTCTGCTTCTGCTAGGTCCAGACCATTTCTGTCCTTTATTGAGCCCATCTTTGCATGAAATGTTCCCTTGGTATCTCTAATTTTCTTGAAGAGATCTGTAGTCTTTCCCATTCTGTTCTTTTCCTCTATTTCTTTGCATTGATCGCTGAAGAAGGCTTTCTTATCTCTTCTTGCTATTCTTTGGAACTCTGCATTCAGGTGCTTATATCTTTCCTTTTCTCCTTTGCTTTTCACCTCTCTTCTTTTCACAGCTATTTGTAAGGCCTCCTCAGACAGCCATTTTGCTTTTTTGCATTTCTTTTCCATGGGGATGGTCTTGATCCCTGTCTCCTGTACAATGTCACGAACCTCATTCCATAGTTCATCAGGCACTCTATCAGATCTAGGCCTTAAATCTATTTCTCACTTCCACTGTATAATCATAAGTGATTCAGGAACACTGAATAGAGTTCCCTGTGCTCTATAGTAGGTTCTTATTAGTTATCTTTTATATATATTGAGTGAAGTAAGTGAGATAGAGAAAGACAAATATATATGATATCATTTCTATGCAGAATCTAAAAAAACTGTACAAATGAACTTATTTACAAAACAGGAACTGAGTCAGAGATATAGAGAACAAGAAAGAAAGGTGGGAGGATAAATTGAGAGATCAGGATTGGCATTTACACATTTTTATTCTTGATATCACTGCTCCCACCACCACCATAGGTACGGGGACACAGTATCAATAAATCCTGTACAGCATCATCAAAGTGACAGCTGGACCTTCTGTGAACTCGCTGAAGAGTGCTTTATGAGCTGCAAATAGAAAGTAGGATTTGTCCTTTCATATTCATCAAATTCAACAGACTTCATCATTCCTCCATATACCTACTCTAGCTAACTTCTGCCTGCTAAGAGGGAAAATACAAACTATACGCTGACATACACACATCTATGTGCTATACTGTGCTTAGTCGCTCAGTCATGTCCGACTCTTTGCAGCCCCATAGACTGCAGCCTACCAGGCTCCTCTGTCCATGGGCATTCTTCAGGCAGTAATACTGGAATGGGTTGCTGTGCCCTTCTCTAGGGGATCTGCTCAACCCAGAGATTGAACCCGAGTCTCCCACATTGCAGGTGGACTCTTTACCATCTGAGACATCAGGGAAGCCCAAGAATTCTGGAGTGGATAGCCTATCCCTTTTCCAGAGGATCTTCCCGACCCAGGCAATGGAACCAGGGTCTCCTGCATTGCAGGTGGACTCTTTACATCTATATTCACATATACATATATTCAATATATGTATGTGTATATATATATATACAATATATATGTGTGTGTGTATGTATATATCTATACATACATATATACATAGATTCAATACACATATATTTGGTACAAATGGATAGATGTGTGTGGGTGTGCATGTATGAGTGGCGTTTGTGTATCTCTTCCTCAGGAGTACAGAGGAATAAGTTAGAAGAGGAAATGTAACACATTCTATTAATACCCACATGTGTCAATCTATGACTTAGAGCCACCACAGCCAGCAACTGCTTAGATGAACACAAAACTAATCACGCCTGTCCTTGGTTTTGCCAACCCTTTCACAAATCTGCTTTCTTCACAGCCATTTAGTTAAGGTGGCAGATGGCATCAGTGACTGACATCACCCTTCTGCCACTTTTCTAACCAGAAACCTAGAAGTCATGCTTGACACCTTCCTCTTCCAGTCCCTATAGCTTAACATCAACAAGTCGTGTCAATACTTGCTCTGAAATATCTCTCAAACCCACCCATTTCTCTGTATTGCTACTGCCACCCTTAACCAAGCCACTTCCTCTCTGGATTAGAATACTGAAATAAGCTTCTAACCATCTCCCTTTATGTACCCTGGCTCTTCTCCAGTCCAATCTTCAGCCTACATCCAGAGCCATCTCTTCATAAAAAGATATATCTGATACCCTCCTCTCCCAAACTCTACTGCATTTAGGATGAGCACAACCTCACGTGACAGTTCACAAGACCCAGCAAATTCAGTCTTACCTTCCTCTCCAGACTCACTCTGCACCCGCCTCTTTCTGCACATCCCATGCCAGTCTTCTTTTAGCTCCTCAAATGCTTCCCACTCCCTTTTGCTACAGGAGAACCCACCTGGAAACTCTTTCCAATCATCACCTGAATTCTTGTCATTCTCACCCTTCAGCACTCAGTTCAAGCATACTTCCTCAAGGAGGCCTTCCCTGGCTTCATATTTGATCCATTCTCTAAACCAACCCAAAGACATCACTTTGCTGACAACGGTTCATATAGTCAAGGCCATGGTTTCTCCAGTAGTCATGTACACATGTGAGTGTTGAACCATAAAGAAGGCAGAGCACTAAAGAATTGATGCTTTCAAACTGTGGTGTTGGAGAAGACTCTTGAGAGTCCCTTGGACTCCTAAGAAATCAAACCAGTCAATCCTAAAAGAAATCAACCCTGAATATTCATTGGAAGGACTGATATGAAGCTGAAGCTCCAATACTTTGGCCAACTGATGCAAAGAGCTGACTCACTGGAAAAGACCCCAATGCTGGGAAATATTGAGGACAGGAGGAGAAGGAGGTAATAGAGGATGAGATGGTTGGATGGCATCACTGACTCAATGGACATGAACTTGGGCAAACTCCGGGAGATGGAGAGGCACAGGGAGGCCTGGTGTGCTGCAGTTCATCAGGTTGCAAAGAGTCAGATACAACTTGGTGAGTGAGTAACAACAACTAAACCAATCCACAGGTTTAGAGACTGCCATCAGAGTTTATCCTCCAACAGGGAGCAGCACTTAAAGAGGATGGGAGGGGGGCACTTCTGGGTGTTGCCAAGTTCTTGATCAGTTTCAAGATCTGTAAGCTGATCAGTTTCTTGATCTGGTGCTAGCAACACAGGAATTTTGAGGTTGTAAGAATCCACCAAGCCATATACTTATAAATGTCCTCTCTGATATTATATCATACTTTAATGAAACGCTTTCAAAAGTACACAGGGCACTCTGATCCTAACGTATTTCTTCATTTGTGTATCTTGCCTCTGCACAGCTGCAATGTCACATCATTAGAATAACATCTAACATTCTCCCATTAGATGATCAGCTCCGTGAAACTCGGCTGGGTGCGTTCTTCAGTAACTCTGCACTGCCCGGCCTAGGTAAATGCTCAAGAAATATGATGTGATTTGGCCAGTGAGACGATGGTAAAATGAATCTCACAGAAAATTTTAAAACGGGTCACAGTGAATGGCACAGACCACGTGACAGGAGAAAGAATGGTCCCTTTCTCTCTTGCAGTGAACATTCCACTCTCTCAGGGTCCCCCCACCACCACCCTGTGCTCATCTGGTGTGAGGAGGCCAAGCTCCCCATCCTGGAAAGACCTGAGTCATTCGGGAGGGCAGAATGAAGAAGCTATAGGAGGGAGGGAAGAAGCGCCGCCTCAGTGGCAAGGACGGGCCGCACGACGAGGCCGCGCAGGCAGGGGAGGCAGGGGGCTGGCGCCAAGCTGGCCGTGGAGGGAGAGGCCCAGGGGCCTCCGGCAGCGACACAGCCCACGGGGGCTAAGCCAAGAGGAAGGTGCAGCCGAGGGTAAGCAACGTGAAGAACAGAGAAGGGAAAAGAAACAGTGGAACCCGCTGAAAGCGAGCGATCGTGAAGGAAACAGAGCCTGAGACTAAACGGCGGCCAAAACAGCAAAACCACCATGAGGCTGCCGCCGCCGCTGCTGCTGCTAAGTCGCTTCAGTCGTGTCGTCTCTGCGCGACCCATAGACGGCAGCCCACCAGGCTCCCCCGTCCCTGGGATTCTCCAGGCAAGAACACTGGAGTGGGTTGCCATTGCCTCCTCCATACAGGGAGGCAAATCCAAGAGAAATTTTCGTTTTCCACCGTTTTCCCAAAGAGCAGCCTTTATCTTTCACTCTTACTGCCCACCTTTTCTGGAGAAAGCAGCCCCTTTTTCACACATCCACCAAGCACCCAATATGCAGCGGGCACTGGGCTGACAGGGGCTCACCAGGCGTTAGATGACCATGAGGAGGAAAAAGAGCCAGGCAAGGCAGAACTGCTTCAGGTCTAGCCAAAGGCACCCACGCCCTCCTTTCCCCCAAGTCTACAGGACTATCACCGTATCTTGGCGTTACTTAAGGACCCAGGATATGAGCCTGGGGGAGGAACTGACAAGGTACTGATAATATCAGATGAGAGAGAGTATTGGACCAAAACCACCCAAAAACAAAACAAGACAACAGCAACATAAAAAGGGGGTGGGGGAGAATTACACTAGAGTGGAAAGAGAATAAACAGGAAGCAGAATAGAAAACAAAACAGAAGAGAAGGGAGGTCAGGTGGGTATAGTGGAAATCTGGCAAAAAGAAAGGCGAGACCCTCACAAGAGCACTGTGCACAAAGTCCTTCAAACGCACTCCTAACATTTCTCTGTTTGTTCTGGCTCAACAGACCATCTCTGGACACAACAAAGGGTCAATGAGCAGAGAACTGATTGCTAAAATTAACCAAACACCTCAGATTTTCTGGATGCATCAATATTTTTAAAAGGAGCATACAATTTGAATCACATTATAATCCTTCTTCTAATATATTCATTTCTAAAAACTCAGGAAAGAAATCCCTACTCACTGCTTCTTAGGAGACCTGGAGTTCTCCGTCCTCAGCCTGAATGTCCTGGCCCTGGCCTCCATCCTGGTTTCTTCCTCATTCAACTACCCTGCCAGTAGCCCAAGGAGAGCTTTTCTTCACATTTATCCGAGGAAGATATCTTAATACGTTTATCATCTTATTCTTGACACACGTGTAATATCTTTCTCAACAATGGGCCCAATAGAAAGTCTGCATGTCTTCTAACTTCAAAATAAGAACACTTTTCAGAGTACTCATGCACAAGCCTGAATGCATGGAAATAACTGTAAAACTCCACTGCAGTCTCTATACCAATTTCAGATAGGATCTAGGGGACATTTCTAAGGCTAAAGATTAGGAGAGTATCCTAACTTAAAATCGTATTTTTTGAGCAGGCTCCCCCCAAATGAAACAAGTACCAAGCCCATTAAAGAGTTAATATTTGTTTCTAGATGCTTCTGCTATCCCACAAGGCCCTTGTCATCTATTGCATTCCCTGATAACCCCTTGACTGCACACGACAGGGAAGTGAACTCTGTGAACACACAGATTTCATGGCAAGGCCCCGCCTGCCCTTCATGGCTGCTGGCTGATGGCATTTACTGCCTCAAGATTCTCAAAAGCAGAGCTGATGCAAAGAATGAGGTGATGAAGCCATTTAAATAAAGCTATGGCTGGGCTTGGCAGTGTTACAGCAAATTAAATTTTAATGAGACACGGAAAACGCTGAACCTTCGGAAAGTTTATCAGAGGAAGGGGCATCTGAAGGACACAAATGCCCCAGGGCCCAGGCATAGACAGAGGGATAACTACATGCCACAGCCACTCAAGGTCGAGAATTTGCAAACAACACAGACCTCCAGAGAGGGGAGACTGCTGCTGCTGCTGCTAAGTCGCTTCAGTCGTGTCCGACTCTGTGTGACCCCATAGACAGCAGCCCACCAAGCTCCCCCGTCCCTGGGATTCTCCAGGCAAGAACACTGGAGTGGGTTGCCATTTCCTTCTCCAATGCATGAAAGAGGGGAGACTAGCCCTCTGCAAATATGCTTGGTTTTTTACTCAGAAGGCAAAGCAAATTGATGCAAGCTTCTTCCTAAGGGCTCAGAGAAAACTAATATGTAACTAGGTTGAGTGAAAGATGCCATATGTACAAAGGTAACTGACTTAAATACAGCTGCTGACCAACGATCCAGTGACCTCCAAGCTGCCACAGTGTGTCTTCTGAGGCTGGTTTCAGGGACCAGCTCACAGATGGGCTATAAGCAAAGACATTTCCTGTGTCCTCGTTCGGATTCACTCTCCCCTTCTCCACCCTGCTCTGTGCCCCAGAAAGCTGCCTCACCCCAGCTTCCCTGCCTTTTAGCATTGGGCTCAGATGATAAGCCTTGGCAAGAGATGGGAGTCAAAAAAGAGAAAAGCTGGGGTTCTCTCCCAGCCAGGCTGTGGTTTGGCAGTGGGTATGTGCTCCTACTTAGCACTTGTATCTGGGGGCCCCTCTCTCACGTTGATAGCCACGTCTTCCCCTTGTGCCCTTGTCCCTGTGGGCCTGATCCACATGGATTACATCGGTGGCTTCTCCCAGCCTCTGGCTTCCGCCTGGGGTGTCACTGAGCAGCACTGTAGGACACTGGACAGAGGGCAGAGAAAGAGGTCCTGGTTTTCATTCTCCCAACAACTCCCTCCCATGGCACTGTGGGCTGACATCTCATGCTTCACTGAAGGTTACAACCCCTGCTTTAACCTTTGTCACGGAGTTCCACCTGTTTTTTCTGAGTCCTGACACAGATACCCACCTGATATGATCTTCAGGACAACTCCAACAGCTGTGAGTGTGGGTTTTAAGGTTCAATTCTCTGATATCAGTTTTGATTTTTGCCAGTCAATATCTTGGAGCTTCCCAGATGGCTCAGGGGTAAAGAACCCACCTGCTAATGTATTAGATGCAAGTCTGATTCCTGGGTCAGAAAGATCCTCTGGAGCAGGCAACACACTCCAGTATTCTTCCCTGGAGAATCCCAGGGACAGAGGGGCCTGGTGAGATACAGTTCATGGTGTCGCAAAGAGTAGGACATGAATGAGCAACTGAGCACGCCAGTCAGTATCTATGCTATCTTGGACCAGTGACCTGCCCTCTTCAAGCTTCCTCATCTTGGGGATCCTAATGGAACCCAGATCAGAGTGCTGTCATGACAGTTAACTCAGGCATGTGGCATTGAGCTTACCCTCACCGTGTAAAAGTGCTTGATAAAGTTAGTAATTATTATTTACAATGATTCCTCCCTAGCTTCTCCTTTGCTGAAATGCTACCTGCCTGAAACTCCCACTTTTGTGATAAGCCTCTGCATTGCCAGAAGGCACTTGTTAAAATAGAAACACCTTGAGAATATCGGGGAAATCTCTGTACCCTCTATTCAATTTTTCAGTGATCCTAAAAATTCTCTAAAAAATGGTCTATTAAATAAAAAATAAAACAAAAATAGAAACACTGCAGGAAGACATGACACATCCAGCAGGGTGGACCACCTATCACTTCACGCAGTTACGCACCCAGAAGGGACGAGTGTGGTAGCCAGGCCTGAGTGCGTTGCCGCAGGAGCCCGGAGAAGCGAGGGCCTCCAAGCAGAAACCGAGGCCTCAAGTGAGAGGCCAGCCACAAGGCAGAGAAGCCAGCACGGGAACGCAGGTAGACGGGCAACCAGGGCCTGCGTCATCTGCCTTCCTGTCTTCCCAAGGGCAAGCCTGATATATGGGCCAAGCAGCATGGGGGTCTCCCGAGTGTACCACCACACCCCAGCACCTAAGCAGGAAACTAGAGCTGTCCCCAAAACAGAAGTTACCAAAGCTGGAGACCCTAGCAAGGAAGCCCCTTCCAGAGCCAGCCAGGCCCAGAACAGACTCTTCACCCTCGATCCAGCGTCCTTCCTGCCAGCTGGCAGGACTTTCTCCCTCTTGAGCCAACGCTTCTGTGGAATATTTAGACAGCAAGAGCATTTATCACAGTGATATATTCTGACTTCCAGAAATGAAGACATCTAGAAACAGCCATCTGAGTAATATCACTTATATCCCCTGTCACTCTCTCAAACAATCCAGGAAAAAAGAAAGATAAAGTTGCTGTAATTTTCCCCTGAGCAGGTAAAGCATGCGTATACCTGA
Source organism: Cephalophus harveyi (assembly GCA_006410635.1). NCBI lineage: Eukaryota > Metazoa > Chordata > Mammalia > Artiodactyla > Bovidae > Cephalophus > Cephalophus harveyi. The sequence continues at coordinate 313,643 of SJYT01049463.1, forward strand.
CATGTCTCCCTGCTCCCCGGCAAGCGTGCGGAGTGTTTCTGAAGCACTCTCCTCTCCCTAAGTAGCTTCAGGTACCAGCCAAACATGGGTGCCAGTTCCAATATCCTCAGACTCCCCACTTGTTTGTTCCATCAATGCATTCTGTCCTTTCTCAGAGAGGATTAAACAGGGCCACATTCCACAGAACTGTATAAGAAGGGGAAAAAAATCTCTCTTCTGTGTCCTTCACATCCTCTATGATGTCTTTACTTTGTTTATATTTTAAATGGTCTAGTCTTTTCCATTTAACATTTTTATCAAAGTAGAAAAGAAGATACTTATCAGTCCCCATCAAAACAAGACAGTCTGGAAATAGCCAAACAAAACACTTCAAGGATATAAACAAGGTGGCTTCAAGGATCCTATTAATTCTTTCTGTGGCCTCCTACTGCATTAAAAGCCAAAATACTCTCAATGAGAAAAACCAGGACAACACTCCAACTGCTTTAAGATTGTAGAGGGACACACCAGGTGTGAGATCCAAGCAAGGCAGAATTGCAGAAGAAAAATGTATCTTCCAAGTTTCTTTCCTCTTCCTCTCAGGAACAAAAAAAAAATGTTACCTGTCACATTCCACCTCAGTAGTTCCCAGATAAATATTAAAATAAAGTTTAAACTTCTCAGCACTCACTGCCACTAGATATCAGTAGGTTACTGTTAGTTTCCCATGCAACGTATTTACATTGCAACCCAATGTCAGAGAGTCTCAATGCCAATCCAAACGAGAGATCATGACAAAATAGGAAAAGTTGTAGAATTTACTACGTTCTGCTGCTGCTACTGCTAAGTCGCTTCAGTCGTGTCCGACTCTCTGCAACCCCATAGACAGCAGCCCATGAGGCTCCCCCGTCCCTGGGATTCTCCAGGCAAGAACACTGGAGTGGGTTGCCATTTCCTTCTTCAATGCATGAAAGTGAAAAGTGAAAGTGAAGTCGCTCAGTCGTGTCCGACTCTTAGTGACCCCATGGACTGCAGCCTACCAGGCTCCTCCATCCATGGGATTCTCCAGGTAAGAGTACTGAAGTGGGGTGCCATTGCTTCTGGTCACCTTCAAATTCCCCCACATGAGGCAGTCAGTCACACACCCTAGTCAGTCATGGTTCCTAGGCAGAACCTGTACCATGGCATAATCATATTTTGAGAGGATATCATTTAGCCTGTAGCATATCTGAATTATTATAATAAAATTATAAAATGGAGCTTCGTTGAATTTTTATAAGAACAATAGTTAAGATTATTCTAATCATAACTCCTTCAAATCCTTCACACAAGGATGCAAGGATGACTGGAATGGATTGTTCTTTCTCACAATAAATATTTTCAACCATGAAGTCAGAAGAGAAAGGTCCTAAAACCATCAACCTTTGAATATAAAACAGAGCAGAAACAAATATAACAAAAGCTACATTTTTAGCTTTAAAATAAAAAACTCAATGAAAGAAAACTATACATTGAAAACTATAATGTTGAAATCAAATTTGACTATGTTCTCATGTTCCAAATCCCCTCCTCCTCGTATGTGTTCTCCTTTATTACTTTACACTGACTCTTCTTTCTAGGAATTTCTTTTTTTAAAAGTTGTCACTTCTTCAAAGGTCACCATTTAAGATGTCAAAGGGAGCTGCAGATTAGAAGAGGAAAACATACTAGGGGTAGGTCTCTTGGCAACAGCACTATTCCCCACTCTCCTCACCCTCAGGAAAGCCCGTCCTGCCAGCAACTCACTGTGAATGTCCAAAACCAAATGAAGTGACGATCCTCTAACGGATTCCCAATGCTGACACTGTGATCTGCCTTTAAATGTCAATTCAGGTCACACTCCTCCATCAGCTCTCAAGATATAAATTTCATTAATTTAGCTTAAAAAAATATAGAAGGTATCACAACATAAAACCTTTTCCTCTCAAGACAGGAGCCTGCAAATCACATTGAATTTAAATTCTACCCATGACCAAGTAAGAGTTATCTCAGGAATGCACAGTTGGTTCAACACATTGGGAAAAAAAATTGTAATAGACCATATTTATAAAGAACAAAATTACATGTGATAAAATCCAATACCTTTTCATAATAAAATGGATCAATAAACTAGGAATAAAGGGAAATTTTCTCAAGCTGATAAAAGGTGTTTATGAAATACCCACAGCTATCATCATACTTAATAATTAAAGACTGAAATTTTCCTACTAAGATCAGGAACAAAATAAGGATGTCCCCTTTTCACTACTTCTATTCAAGATCGTTGGAGCAGGAAATGGCAACCCACTCCAGTACTCTTGCCTGGAAAATTCCATGGACAGAGAAGCCTGGTGGGCTACAGTCCACGGGGTCACAAACAGTAGGTTTTAGCTATGGAAATTGGGCAAGAAAGTAAAATAAAAAGCACCCAGTTTGGAGGGGACGGAAGTAAAACTCTCTGCAGATGGCATGATCTTGTACATAGCATCCACAAATAAACTACTTAAGCTAATTAATGAGTTCAGAAAGCTCTCAAGATACAAAAATCAACTGTATTTCTATACACCAACAATGAACAACCCAATATGAAATTAAGAAAACAATTTACAAAGGCATCAAAAGAGTACACCACTTGGGAATAAATTTTACAAAAGAAGTGCAAAATATGTACACTGAAAACTATAAAACTGTTGAAAGAATTAAAGAAGGCCTAAACAAATGGAAGGATATCCCAGTTCACTGATTTGAACACTTAAAATTGTTAAGATGTTCAGATGATCCCCAATAAAAATACTCCCCAAATACAATACCTATTAAAATCCCAGCTGGCTTCTTTGCAGAAATTGCCAAACCCAAATACACAAAGCAATTCAAGGGCCCCAGACCAAACAAAATAGTCTTGAAAAAAAAGAGTTGGAAGACTTACCCTTCACATGCAAGATTTACTACAAGCTACAGTAATTAAGACAGTGTGGTAGTGGCATAAGAACACATAGGTCAGTGGAATAAAATAGTCTAGAAATAAACTCACATTCACAGTCAACTGATTTTTAACAAAGATGCCAGGATATTTCAATGGAGAATAGTCTTTTCGGCAAATGGTTCTGAGATTGTATATCCACGTTCAAAAGAATGATATTAAAATTCTAGCTCATACCATATATAAAAACTAACTCTAAATGAATTAAAGACCTAAAAGTAAAAGGCAAAACTACAAATTTCTTGGAAGTAAGCATATGCATAAATCCTCATGACTATGGATTAGAAAGTGGTTTCTTAGCTATGACACCAAAAGCAGGAGCAAAATAGGCAAACGATTTCTTCAAAATTAAAATTTTTGTGTGCTTCAAATGACACTATCAAAAAAGTGAAAAACAGACCCTAGAATGAGAAAAAAATTGCAAATCATGGTGATAAGCAACTTATATCTGGATTATATACAAAATTTGTAATCCAGTACTTTGGCCACCTCATGCGAAGAGTTGACTCACTGGAAAAGACTGTGATGCTGGGAGGGATTGGGGGCAGGAGGAGAAGGGAACGACAAAGGATGAGATGGCTGGATGGCATCACTGACTCGATGGGTGAGTCTGAGTGAACTCCAGGAGTTGGTGATGGACAGGGAGGCCTGGCATGCTGTGATTCATGGGGTCGCAAAGAGTCGGACACGACTGAGCGACTGAACTGAACTGAATAAAAAGACAACTCAATTTGAAAAATAGGCAAAGTGTTTATCCAAGCAATATAAGAAAAAGGCCAGTAAAATATGAAAAGATGCTTACTCGTCTATAAAAAAAGTCCAAGTGAAAGAGAAGTTGTTCAGTTGTGCCCCAACTCTTTGGGACCCCATGGACACCAGGCTCCTCCATCCATGGGATTTTCTAGGCAAGAGTACTGGAGTGGGTTGCCATTTCCTTCTCAAGGGATTCTTCCCGACCCAGGAATCAAACCTAGGTCTCCCGCATTATAGACAGACGCTTTACCGTCTGAGCCACCAGGGAAGTCCAAATGTGAAAGTGAAAGTCGCTCAGTTGTGTCTGACTCTTTGCAACCCATGGACTATACAGTCCAAGGAATTCTCCAGGCCAGAATACTGGAGTGGGTAGCCTTTCCCTTCTCCAGGAGATCTTCCCAACCCAGGAATCTATCCCACGTCTCCTGCATTGCAGGCAGATTCTTTACCAGTAGAGCCACAAGGGCAGCCCTACTAGTCTATAAGGAAACACAGGTCAAAACTTCAAGATACAGCATTTATACCTACTAGGATGGCAGTGATCCAAAGGACAGACAATCACAACTGGTGGCAAGGATGTGGAAGAGATAGGAACCCTCATGTATTGCCAGTGGGAATGTAAAATAGTACAGCCACTTTGAAAAAGTAGTTTGGCAGCTATTCAAACAGTAACACAGAGTCACCATATGATTGGAGCCATTCTACTCTCAAGAGAATTCAAAACATATATCCACAAAAGCACCTGTGTACAAATAGTCATAGCAGCGTTATTCATTAGTCAAAAAACTGAAATAATTCAAATACCTATCAATGGATGAGTGGATAAATAAAAGGTGGTACATCCATACAATGGACTATTATTCAGCCTTTAAAAGGACTAAAGTACTGATACATGCTACAATATCAATGAACCCTAAAAACATTTTACTAAATATTGGGTTGCTGCTGCTGCTGCTGCTGCTAAGTCGCTTCAGTCGTGTCCGACTCTGTGCGACCCCATAGACAGGAGCCCAACAGGCTCCCCCGTCCCTGGGATTCTCCAGGCAAGAACACTGGAGTGGGTTGCCATTTCCTTCTCCATTGTGTGAAAGCGAAAAGTGTAAGTGAAGTCGCTCAGTCGCATCCGACTTCTAGCGACCCCATGGACTACAGCCTACCAGGCTCCTCCATTCATGGGATTTTCTAGGCAAGAGTACTGGAGTGGCTTGCTATTGCCTTCTCCGAATATTGGGTTAGTATTCTATAATTTCTTACAGAAAAATCCAAATGAACTTTTTGACCAACTCAATGAAAGATGCAGACACAAAAGATCACATATGGTATGACTATTTGTATAAAATATCCAGAAGAGGCAAATCCATAGAGACAGAAAGCATGTAAGTGGTTCCTTGAGATTGAAGGAGAAAGGAATGGGGAGCAACTGGTAATGTTTCTGTCTGGAGTGATAAGAAGAATGAGATCTAGGATTAGTGTTAATAACAGCTTCACAATTCTATGAATTTACTTAAAACCAGTGGGAGAAGGCAACGACACCCCACTCCAGTGCTCTTGCCTGGAAAATCCCATGGATGGAGGAGCCTGGTGGGCTGCAGTCCCTGGGGCTGCTAAGAGTCGGACACGACTGAGCGACTTCACTTTCAGTTTTCACTTGCATGCATTGGAGAAGGAAATGGCAACCCACTCCACTGTTCTTGCCTGGAGAATCCCGGGGACAGGGGAGCCTGGTGAGCTGCCGACTCTGGGGTCGCACAGAGTCGGACACGACTGAAGCGACTTAGCAGCAGCAATGAATAGTACACTTTAAGAGGGTAAGTTGTATGGTATATGAATTATACCTTAAAACTTTGAACTTTAGTGGCATGTAGATTTTAAGAGTATGAAAATCTTGGTTTAAAAAAATCAAGCAATTCCACTAAAAACTTACCATGAAACAGGTAAGTATATAAAACTACAAACTAACAAAAATATCTAAAGTTAAGGAAGTCCTTAAAAGTATGATTCCAGAGAATTTCCAAGGGAATTCTTCAACAAATTATCACATCATATCACCGCTGTCACTGAAAGGTCAGGATAATGCGCTTGCTGAACAAGACCAGACAATCCAAACCTAGAAAGTGTCTTTATCTTGGTCTGAAGATTCCAACTCAGTAACTGTTTAAGAAAACCCTTAGTCAAACAAAGTTTATCCCCCCAAAATTTCTTAACAAATCTTCATTATTAAAATGAGTACTGCCAATTTATTTCTCAAATAAGTAATTTGATAAATAAATTACAAATAAGTGAATTTTACAAGGCTCCAGATCCCAACCTAGTTGGTGGAAATTGTTTGGCTCTCTCCCAGGAACAAGTAGCTTCCTACAAAGTTACTTTGAAGAGGGAGCTGTCGCACACCAGATAAAACCTACACGGAGTAATTTGTCAGCCAATACAAGCCATTAGTCAGCCTGGCTTCATGAGCCTATCACTTCATGTCATTTCTCTTTCAGGCTTCATCATCCTGAATTCTCTATCCCTCTTGTCCACTTTTAAACAAAGAATAACATGACATGTACCTTGCACATGAGGACATTTAATTATCTCTTTTCTGACCCTAACAGACTTTCTGTGCCTACTCCACTGTCTCACAGTGACCCTGACAACTGGCTCAATAAAAAGACAGTGAAATGTCTACTCAGAGAAGCTCAAAAAGCACACCCTTCTCTCTTCAGGATTTTAAATTTCAGCACATCTTAGAGACAAAACCTGTCTCTCTCTTGAAGCTACTTTGCATTTTTTTTCAACTGCCAAGGGGATTCTTAAGTATAAGGATCCATTTTGCTTTTAGATTAGTACCAAGTATATGGATATAATGTCCATTTCACAGGGAAACATAACATAAAAAGATATAAAGTAGTTAACCTTTAGCAAACATCCGCTTCACATGTAAGGTTACCTGTGTACATGATAGTTACCAACTGAATCAGTCCTCTGTGAAAATAACTGGTTTTGTGTAGACTGACCCATGATTCAAAATACTACAAGTTAATCACTCTTGCCCAGAACTTAGTAAGTGATCAATTCTTTGAAGCAAAAACAAGTCTCTGATTATGCAAACGAACTGCATAATCTGGTCACTCCAATTAACCAAGTACCCCTACAAAAACAAAGCCTCTAAATAATTTTCAAAGTTTTTTTTCATATTCTCAACATGTTTGTACAATGTTCAAAGATATGGGCTACACAGACTGCACCAGAAATGTCATAAACAACAAGCCCTATTTTTAAGAAAAGGGTATATTATACATTTGAATTTTAAAAAAAGAAAAAGTTGAATGCTGGGTGCTGATTTGACATCAACCTACTACCTCCTGGCAGAGCGGCCCAGTGGAAAGAGCAGAAATTAACAGGACAGGCGGGCAGCCCTGTGTTCAAAGCCCAGCCGGGCCATGAACTGGCTGTGGGTGAACTTGAGAAAGTCACTTTACTTCTTCAAATGTCTGCTTTTACCTCTGGACAATGGAGATAATTATATCTACTTTTTAAGGTTACGTGAGGATGCAACAATCACTGTCTCACGTAACACAGCATGTGGCACAAGACCCACCATCCATCTCTATGCCTGGAGTAGGCACCTAACCTATACTGTTTTCATTTACAAAAGAAACAATACTTTACTACTCATTTGTCACAACAAATTTGTTTTATTATCATCATCCAATGGTGAGAGGTAGTATAGCATCACAGTTGAGAGCTCCAGCAAACCAATAACAAGACTTAACTTTTAATCCTAGCTGCACTGCACCCAAATAAGTAGACTCACACAAAACTTCTTAAATTTCCAAACGCAGTCCTTTTCCCTTGTTCTTCCAGTCCCTTTGTCTTTAAAGTAGGGATGAGACATTCACATAAATTGCCTAACAAGGTGCTTGATACACATTTGGGATTACTGCTATTACTTATCAAGATTCTTATATGAGTTTTTTTTTTTTTTTTTCTTTCTTTCTCTTGAATTACTTTATGTACCCGTCTGCTGAATCTCCATCATGGTATCAAAAACAACATCCCAGAAGCACCTGCAGACACCTGCTTTCTGCCTCCTGCACCCAAGCTTCCTAGCCAAATGAGCTAGGCCTGCCTGTTATCTGAATGATCATTCTAACTGTAACGAAAATAAGCTTGAAGAGCTAATGATAGATGATGCATGCTAAGTCATGCCGGGAATCTAGAGAGGACATCTGGCTTTGCCAGGGTGCACAACCACATCTGAGCAAGTAACTCTCCAGATTGGCAAGGTCTGGGTCAACCCACCTAGTTAGGCTATAGAGTCTAGGGCTACTCCAGGGAGAGGCCTGATAGAACAGGCATGCTGAATTAAGCTCTGTGTAGAAATGGCCCTTTGTATCAAAGCAGCAGTTTGCCCAGATTAGCAGCCAGCTAAAATACACATTTTGATGAGCCATGTAAATAAGCTCTAGGAAAGCTGGACAAGACAGATGGAATCAACATTCTTAAGGGGAGGGGACTGCTTTGTAACTTCCATGAAAGACTCTGCATTACTCACATACTTGGGCATAAGAGTGGGTAAGGGTGATGCGGACAGAAGAAGCCTGACAAATCTGCACAAACGTGAGGCTGAATTTCTGAAGCAGCCACCTACGGAGAAAAAAAGAACATACTCGGGAGACCGGGGCTCTTGACCCTCTTTCACTAGGTAGCCCAGGATGCCGATTTTTCTCATCTGCCCCAAGTCATCACCCCTCATCCTGATCCTATGCAGAGTATTTTTAGATTCTGAAATGGAATGTGCCAAATGTGGGAGAAGAGCTAAAAAATAAAATAAATTTCTCATAAAATGTCAAGAAGTGTGCAGGCTCACACCTCCTCTATCCTTCCATTCATTGCTCTTCCTCTTCCCTCCACAGAGACCCTTCTCACCTCCTCTCTCCTTACCATCTGCACCAGACTCCAGCTCAAGGGAGAGGCCAGGTCTGGAAATGGATTACAGAAAACACGGCACAGGTCACACTGTGTTGGCCCTCCAGCTCTAGGCCCCTCCCTCCCCACTCCACTCCAGCAGGCACATGATTGTGTCACTTCTCTGTTCAAACACAGGGAACAACTTTCAACTGCCCGCTTAATGCCAGCTGGCAACTCGTAGCACACACAGGGTGCCAGGACTGCCTGAGGCTTCCCTTCAGTATTCCCGGTGCTCACAATGACCCTGGAAGAAAGTTATTCTGCTATTATTGTTGCTACCCCCAGTATTCTTCTACCACCATATCTGGTCACATCTGCACTTTCCGTATCATTGCTTGAGCCCTCAACAAACTGAGCTTGCTGCTTCTTATTCAAGCCTGTGGCTCTTCCCCTTTGGTTCTTGCCTGTGGCTTTCCCTCTAACAGAAATGTCCTCCTACTTCTGAGGCACTTCTTTTCAAAGGAGGTCCAGACACACTTCCTCCACGAGGACTTCTTATACCTCTTAACCAAAAATAATGTTTTCTCTTCATTATTAGAGATATTTTTGTAGCCTGCCAGGCTCCTCTGCCCATGGAATTCTCCAGGAAAGAATACTGGAGTGGGTTGCCATGCCCTCCCCAAGGGGATCTTCTCGACCCAGGGATCAAACCTGTGTCTCTTACGTCTCGTCTCCTGCACTGGCACCGTGTTCTTTACCACTAGTGCCACCTGGGAGGCCCCCTCTCATTGGTAAGTTCTGTCTTTTCTCTAATTTACCTTTTTCATTTGTGTGTAAAAACAAGCCTTCTACAGTCTTATATTTTTCAAAGTATATCTAATAATGGTTACTCAAGGCTCTGGTTGACTCTGTAGTAAGTGGACCTGAAGAAATTACGGGAAGAAGCTATGCAGAAAACTTTCTGTGCCTATTCTATCAACTAGTCTGAGTGACAAGATTATCCAGATTTCCATTTAGTTAAGCTTGCAGATTAGGAGTAATAAACTAATATTTAGCTTCATACTTTTTCTCTATCACTTTGCACACTAGAGAAGATGGTATTTCAGTATTTTCAGCTTGTTCACAGGTCTCCATGGAAGTTTAGTGTAAATTAATGACCCTGAAACCTTACATCTGTTTTGTTTCTGATTTTAGTAAACTGTTTTTCACAACCTGAGATCAAGTTATTTACACTCAGGCTTACAGGTATTTGGGAACATCTACTAAGCTATTTCTATCAGCAGACATGACAGAACTGTCAACTTTCATAATATGCTAATTATTATTCAACAAATAATTAGAACATAGCATCTCCCCTAAGTCAGCCAACAGGCAGGACAAGAAAAGAATGTGTAAACACTCAGGTGAAGGAAAATGAGTACATAATCGAAGGATTAAAAGATTAGATGAATTCTGAATCTCTTTAAGAAAGGTCTAAGGTGGCTCTGGAAGAACATGCATATTTGAAAGGGAAAAGGAACCCAGAGAGGAGAAAAAGATATATGATGAATAATGAGGGACTGACAAGTAACAGGCAAATATGAGAAAAAGACTAAGGAGTTACAAAATGAATCAAGATGAGAAAAGCATGAAACACGAGGGAAAATCAAAACCACGGAGGGTGAATTTTTTAAAAAATCAGAAAAATAATTGTAGCCGAGACATTCTGAAGTGGTAAGAGCAACAGGTAGGAAAGGCTAAGGAAGCCTGCGGTGTTGGGGCAGGGATGGGGGAGGCGGTGGTAAGGTAGAAGTTTAATTCCACAGCTGTTTACTGAAGTCCTACTCAGGACAACCTATCATGTCAAGAGCTGCAGAGCCCACAAGACAAAATAAGAAAGACCTCACTCTCCAGAAGATGAGATGACGAAAACAAAGCTAGCACTATACCTAAAAACCACGATAGATGACAGATGGAGAGGACTACCAGGAGAGAAGAACCCAGAGATGAGGAGGAAGAGGACTAAGCTCCACAGTAAAGGACATGACTCACCATCACTGACACACTTGTCCATGAGCACAAGAGTCATTCAAGAGAAGAGAGAGTTCAATAAACACATGAAAGCCATTCTCATACTCACAAACACAGCACAGGAGAACTCCAGTAGAGAAGGGGTCTGCAAACTGTGGCCCCTATGCTAAATCCAGGCCATTGCCCATCTGTACGTGGTCCATGAGCTATGAACGAGTTTTATATTTTTAAATGGCTAAAAAGAAAGTTTTTAGAACATATTTTGTGACATGTGAAAATTACATAAAATTCAAATTTCAGTGTCCATAATAAAGTTTTATTGGAACACAGCCATTTTATTACAGATTGTCTATGGTTTTATCGGCACTATAATAGCAGCTGAGTAGTAGTAACAGAGACCTTTCGGCCCAGGAACCCAGCCTAAATATTTACTATCTGGGTGACAGTAAAAGCTGACTGACTTCTGCTTTAAGAGCATGCCAGGCCTCTTCAACACAAATGTCAAGCATGAATTCTGTCACTTTTCAAAGGCTGAGACAGGAAAACTGTGGAGTTTTGTCATTACACAATCGGCTCTGTCGTCACAAGGACGGGGTTCCAGTCCTGATCCCTCAGTCACCAGCCGTGCAATCTGCCAGTTTATTTAACTTGTCAGAGCCTCAGTTTCCTCACCTGCCCAGAAGAATGCTATCAATCCACACCAACCAACCAGCAGTTAGGCTTGCCAGGAGCTGGACAGGCTGTGAGTTCTTGGCCTTCACCTTTTAGCTCATATAGAAGTTCTTTTTTCACATGCCCATTTGAGATGTTTATATGTACACAACACAGAGGCACTGGCCACACAGGGGCACAAAAGACTAATCCCAAATCACAAATCAATTGTTTTGCTAACATCAGTCATTTTTAATACCTTTTTAAACCACAAATCCCTTTGAGTATAATCATTAAAATTATAATTTAAATTAATTAAATTAATGCATTAATTTATCCAACAAATAATTGAGTTCTGTGATTGCCAACTGATATTCTGTTGGGGAAACAGACAACAAATACAAATCTATATACCCTTAACACACATTCACATATAGATATTATAGTTATATATATATATATATATATATATACCCACACAATTTTATTATGTATAGACATATGGAGAGAGAGTCAACAGACTGGATGCGGAGGATGAGAAAATGCAAGAAATTGAATACAAGTAAGAGATTTTTGCTGTGAGCAACTGGTGCCATCTTCTAAGATCAGCAATTCCATGAGAGAAGCAGCTACAAGGAAGAAATCCCGAGTGTGCTCTGGGGCAAGATTTAAATACCAATCAGACACCCTAGTGATAATGCTGAAGAGGGATTTAGAGAGAAGAGTCTGAAGTTCTTCAGTAAAGTGATGGATACAGGCACAGATTTGAGAGTCTTCTGTATTAAGTTAGCATTTAAAGCCCTTGGACCGGCTGAAATGACTTAAATATGCAGATAGAAAAGGTGGGGAGTACACAGGAGAGCACCCTGGGGCCCTTCAACACTGAGAGGTCAAGCAGAGAAGTGAGGAAGGTCTAAGAGGATGAACAGCCAGAGAAGGAGGCAAAGGGAACACGAAGTCACGAAAGTCTAGAGTTAAGAGTATTATTAATACAAGGAGAAATGGCCCTCCTTGTCCATTGCTGCTGAGCAGCTACAGCTGCAGCACAGTGCCCTCTGGGAGCACCAGGATGGAAGCAACTCGAATGAACTCATCTCGGTGAAGTGGTGGGCAGTGAAGAGCTACTGGAATGGTATAAGAAAAGAATATGAAGTGAGGAAGTAAAAAACGTAAATATCTCTGATGAAACCAAGAACTTTTATCCCAGACCAAAAAAAAAAAAAAAGCACACTAACATATGAAGCATCAAGCATTAGGGGTCTGGGGGGATTACACAGTAGAACTCTCTAGAACTATGAATCCCCTAAGGTTCCACGTACTCCATTAAAAAACCTTGGTCCACAGTGGAAACATACCGCCATGGCAAACTCCACACTGCCAACCAAAACCTACAATCATGAAAACATGGACAGGTATTTGGAGGTCTCCCCTCTTTCCCATGAAGCTTGCTCCCTTTAGAATGTGGCTCTTTTTCATAAAATGGAATCACTGAGATTCAGAAAGAACCCACAGGCTTCATTATGGTGAACTGAGGCAGATTCACTCTAGCTCTTTCATGGACTTGTTTAAGAGATTCTGTTCAACTGAGGGGTGGGGAGTGGGGGGGTGCGGAATCAGAGCTCAGATACCTTAATTCTATTACCTGACTTGCTTTTCCTGCCACCTCAAGTTTAGGAGATTGTGACTGGCATAAGGATTTCACCAAGAAGGCAGTTGAAATAGTCTTATTTTTCCAGAAAAGCCTCTAGTGCCAAGTTAAGCAAATGAGTAGCCAGGACATCATACTGTCAGACCCTACAGAGTCTGAATTTTTAAAAGATAAAGTAGTATTCATAGGACTAATTTTTTTCCACCTCTCATTTGCTCCTAAATCTCAACTTTGGCTGGCATGTTGCCCTTTCATATAGGGGAAAGATACCAAACCATGTATGTCAGGCTTACCACATTTCTTACAGCCATGCTGAGATGTAATACACAGATAACCAGGGCTTGTCTGGATCATGCTTTACAAGTCACTTAAGCACAGACACCAACTTTTAGTAGCAAAAGAATCTAAACGAGAAACAGTTCATGCTTGTTCTTCTATCTCCTCCAGCAACCCTCCAGCAAACACTGCCTAAACCTTTCAGAAGACAAAACCAAGGTGAGGACCAAGAACCAAGCACTGAGCTACAGCCGAGCTGTAATGGAGCTCCCTTTTTAATGATGAAAAACAATTAAGTTAAATAGCCATGTATCTAACTATATGAAATTTTCAAATGGAGATACACACACACACACATACACACATATACATATAAAGAAACTTTCAAATTGGGATTATTGTTTTTTAAAAAATAGAACAGCGTGGTCAGGGAAAGACTCTAAGAAGAGGTCATGCATGAGCTGAGATCTGAATAACAACAAGCTGTCAGCCATGGGAAAAGCTGAAAAAGAGTGTTCTGTCTATGCTTTTAAAATCCTGCTTCCAATATCAGACTTGGAACCACTGGAAAATAACCTAGACTAAGCCATTTAGCAGCAGTATTGCTAACAGCAGAAAAAATAAATATGAACTCCTGGGATTGCCTATAAAAAGGAGTGAGTCATTACTTCTTTTATGAGGTTTTCAATGACTAATTAAGAGAACAGGGAGCCCAGAAAAATTACAACTGCTTGTACTTTTACTGCTTGTGTCCACGAATTACATCATCTGCCCTTGGTATCTATCCCTAGAGTAAGTCTATGTTGCTAAATTATCAGTCATGACTTCCGAATATCACAAGCAGGGAAGGGTTTAGTTCAATTAGTCTAAGTAATTGTACAAATTTTATGCAGACCCAAGAAAAGGATTGAAACCCAGAAAATGAAACATGAGATGCAGAAAGTAGGATGTTGAATATGCTGGGCTCAACGCTGGGGCTTCCCAGGTGGCACAATGGTAAAACATCTGCCTGCCAGTGCAGGAGACTCAGGAGACATGGGTTCAGTCAGGAGATATGGGTTCAATCCCTGGGTAGGGAAGAACTCCTGGAGTAGGAAATGGTGACCCAGTCCAGTATTCTTGTCAGGAGAGTTCAATAGGCAGAGGAGCCTGGTGGCCTTTGGTCCAAGGGATTGCTAAGAGATGGACACAACAGAGCATGCATGTAATGTTGCCTAATACCTTGATAAATTTCACTTTCTGATTCTGATAATTACACTGTCCAGTATTTAAAAAAAATTCAAGCATAATTTTACTGACAACATCAATAGTTGTATCAACTTCACCAAAATTCTCCGACAAAAAGAAAAAATTTTCCTAGCGTAATATCAGAATCAAAATTCAGGTACATCCTGCTGCTAAAACAAAGTCAGCTCAAAGTGAAAGTCATTGATTCCCTGGTGAAAACCCATTTGCTGGGACTGATTCATTTTTGCCTCAGATAAAACACAGACAGTGTAGGCTATTTAAGCCTAATTTGTACCATATTGTTTAAAAAAATTGATCACTTTCATGTTTCATTTAGGGGAAAAAAAAAGAAGACAAAGATTTAACTGTTTGTAGCTGCTTCATCATCTTCAACATGGTTCTCCTACCTTTAAGAATTAGCAAGTTTATGATTACCTACAGCAAATTTCAGAATCCACCTGCCAATGCAAGAGATGCAGGCTTGATCCCTGGATTGGGAAGAGCTGCTGGAGAAGGAAATGGCAACCCACTCCAGTATTCTTGACTGGAAAATCCCATGGACAGAGGAGCCTGGTGGGCTACAGTCCATGGGGGTTGCAAAAGAGTCAGACATGACTTAGCAACCAGACAAAAACAGCAAAAATCAGAGGTCTAAGATACCAGCAGCATGCTGCTGCTTTTTCTCTAACTTTCCTCTCCTCTCCCCTATACTCTAGCGGAATTAAAGAAATAGAAGAAGGGGGGGGGGGAGAAAATGTGTAGACTTCCATGTTACTGCCACCAATACTCAAGTCTTACAGAATTTTGCAGAACTAAGGTCTAAAATGACGCAATCACTCACTCAAAGCTCAGGCCACAATAACTAGCTACAATGTTCACAAGTGTACCTAAATATTGCTCCTTTAAGGTCCTCTATTAAAAACGAGAGAAACATCACACATGTCCAAAACATTCAGCCAAGCAAAAGGAGGAAATGAAATGGATGAGAAGTAAAACAGATATTCAGAGACAGAAGTATGCCTTGATCACGTAGGATTAAGCCTCTTATAAGCTAACACTAGGACGGAAAAAAATCACCACTGGATATGCAATGACAAGTGAAGCTTTAGATAAATTCCTGCAAAGAAAACAAAACTTCCAAACAGAGGGTATATAGGTCCTAATTCAGTTGATAAAAGTAACTGTGTCACAGCAATCCTGGACTAGAATAAATAGCATAGGAAAATCCTTCATTGGCTGAGAGAGAGATATTTCTAACCAGGAAGAAGTTTAGGGTCTTCAGAACCATCAGCAGCATCCAGGTCTCTTTTTATGTTAGTTGTGCAATGGGAGAACCTTATCCTGAAAGCTTATTATTTAAATGTATTGTCATCAATGAATACAAAGTTTAAAAGGTTGATGAAAACATATCTTCTCTTAATTTGATCCTGAATCTTAATGAGGCCACATCGAGTGGAATTAAAACAGAAGGAAGGAGAAAGAATGTGTAGACTTCTGTTACTGCCTTTAGACACGTGTCAAATAATACAGACAAACATATATACTGTCCACTTCTAGTGTGGAAGTGTGTTGCCAGGCAGTGTGTTGTCTCACTTAATTCTGAGAAGCACCTTATAAAAAGGTGGGTACTATTATTATCCTCAGTTTACAGATAAGGAAACTAGGGCACAGGTAAGTTAAGAAACCCTATCACAGAGCGTGAAAGCAGCAGAATCAGAAAGCAGGATCAGTCTGGCTGGCTTCCCAAAGGAAGTTCTTAGTTACATAGTTATTCCTTGATGCTCAACGGGAGACCTTTAGTCCTCAGCTCTGCTCTGTGCTATGTCCTTTAAAAAAGCATCTCTTAATCTCTCAGCAACTCAGTCACTTCTATGACTCGGAAATAGTACAGATTTACTTTACAAGTCACAGTGAAAGTTCCCAACAGAATGAAACATTCTGTGGGGAGAGCACTGGTGTCCAAATTACTGAGTCACACTTTTTGAAATTTAGGTAAGCTCACTTTGAAAGGGCACTCAGACCATCAACAAACTTCATAACAAGCCCACAGAGGGTTCTGAAAAAGGTCTTCAGGGGCCTTGAATTCTGACAGGGGAGAGAGGTTAAGCTAATATATAGTTATTATAAACATATAATAATTAAATACACCAAGAAGATGGAGTTGGTCTCAATGTGTCAGACAATAGATAGGGTTTGTTTCAGAAAGGCTTCCTGAAGTTTCAAAGGCCTGTGGTCTGTAATTTTTTGGAAGGAAACAACGAAAAAAAAAAAAAAAAGAATATTCCTTCATACGTAATGGGTAGCCTGGGCAAATCTTCAGATCGTGAGCCTGAGTTCCGGCCAGAGTATCTATAGAGCTCAAATGGACAAAAGCTAATTTCTACTTAAAACATTTCTTGGAAGACAAATGCAAGAAAAATATTGCTGCCATGCTGTTTTCTTCTACCTCTAGGCTATTTTTCCCCAAATAATGAAATCATTTTAATAAAAAAATGAATAATAAAACCCTGAACTATTTTTAAAGTCTGAAAACATTATATCTTTCTTTCTGTTGCCAAGCAACATACATTTGCTATGATAAAATCTGAGACCTTGATTAACATTCTCAGTCGTATAGAAAGGTTATAGAAACAGGATATCTTGATTACAGAACGAAGCTTTTTTTAAAAAAATAAATGAAAATAAAACAGTAAGAAATGAAATAGGACTCATATCAAACCACTGCATTTTTACACTGGAAACAGAAAGCCATGAATTCTTCAATTTCAGAAAACTCAAAGTACAGGGCTAATAATAAAGGGGGATTCTATGCAGATAGTCAAATTGCTGCAGCCATATGAAAACATAGCAATGTCACTGCTACTGTGTTAGCTTTAATTAAGTGCTTTCAGTGACTGAATGGCTTTTCGTTAGCTTTTGCATCTTTCAGTGCTAGACTTCACCTGCTGATGGTAACAGAGCTGGGTAACTGATGGTAAACAAAGCAAAATGAAGAGTTCTTCCTCTCATGAAATCCAGAGCCTAGAGGAACTGGGTGCACTCACCATCCTCATTTTATAGATGAGGAAATTAAGTAACTTCCCCTCAGAGCTAGTTAGTGGTAGACGTGGAATTGCAACTCAAGTCTGTTTTGACTCCAGAATCTACCATAGTTCAATGCTCATGCCCTAACTTGAGAGGTGAAAATTCTATCGTGCCTCACAATAATATCACACCAAAAAAGAGTAGATTTTAGTTCTGCGTGACTCACTTTAAAAGGGAGCCTTGAATTCCTCTAGTTTGTCAATCAGGAGAGTGGAATATCTGGAAAATATATTAGGAATACTCTCCAGGTTGTCTGATCAGCAGAGAAGATTTAGGTGGAGATGTGATAAACATCTATACAACAGAAAATTTTTACATAGAAAAAGTATGACACTTATTCTATAAAGCCTTGAAACAAGAGTCAAATCAAAGATAAAATAATGGGTGGAGGATAAGAAGGGGCAGATTTCAATTCAACAAAAAGTTTTTTTGACACAAAAATTTGTCCAAAATTGGTTATAGGTGGTTTCAGAACAAAATGAAGATTTTTCCCTGGTGGCCCAGTGATTAAGAATCCACCTGCCACTGCAGAGGACACAGGTTCGATCCCTGGTCAGGGAAGATCCCACAGGCTACAGGGCAACCAAGCCTGTGCACCACAACAACCGAGCCTGTGCTCTGGAGCCCACAAACAGCAACTACTGTGCTCACCTGCCGCAACCACTGGAGCCCACACGCCTACAGCCTGTGCTCCACAACAAGAGGAGCCATCACGACGAGAAGCCCACACCCTGCAACTAGAGAGCAGCCCCTGCTCGCTGCAGAGAAAGCTGGCGCACAGCAACAGCCAAAATAACACAACTCAGCACAGCCAAAAATAAACGATTTTTTAAAATATGCTTAAAAAATGAAGTCTCAGGAACTAAAATTCTTCAAGTGGAGAACAGCCAATAAATCATGGACAGTGCTATGGATGATGTATGAGAACTCAAGGCTGGATCAAATAGTTTCTAAAAATCCATCCACTTCAATATATTATCATTCTAGAAGAAAGTCTTATACTTTAGTTTTGACACATACGTACATACATATAAAATTCAGGCAACCAGGCATATATTCCTACATGTAGAAGAAAAAGCTCATTTTTAATTTTCTTTTAAAATTATGTTGACTATATCAAGGAGAAAAGGTTCAATGAGGTGCCTATTTATCTTTAACAACTCTCTTTAAGGCTTGCTGTAAAATCAAAACAATAACAGCCAAAATATACCAGGAATGGGCTGAAGGAAACGCAAGAACCAGGAATCAAAGAAGAGTTAGCAAATATAAATGAATATTCAGAACTCTAAATCCTCTACCAGCAAATCTGTAAAGTTTCCAGTTCAGAGAATATATATTGGTCCTATCACAGGACCACTGAGTATCACTGTGCATTTTATAGTCTCTGTGAATTGCACTCTGTGGAGCTGTTCAAGGCATAATTTACCAGGCCATATGCCCCAACCCTGCATATCCTTCATAAACCAAGAGAACATAACCAACTCTCTTCCAATTAGAAGAACATGTTGAGTTCCATGTCCCCTAGTGCCCAGGGCCTTGTAAGCTCAAGTTACCTTTTCACCACCCCTCATGACAGAGGATGGTATGTATTTACAAGACCTGCTAAGACAGTGATCAAATTAATGATCCTGATTTCAATGGCCCATTGCTCTAAGACAATAAGCTAAGCAAGCACCCTGTCTGGTTATGGCCAAAAACGAAAATCAAAATCAGCTCACTATTAATAAGAATCGTAATAATTTCCTTTAAAAAAAGGTCACTACTTTTCTGATCTTGGACTTTTTTTTGTTAACAAATCAGCTATGAAAGATAGAAATTTCTTTTTTTCAGCTTGTCCCTGACTTGCAGTTATGGACCAATAATACAGAATTGCTTGAGGTTTCCCACATAAAATACAGTATTATTTAGCTCTCTTCCTTTTTGTCATCCTAGGAGATTTTCTGCTGAGAGTGGACGGTACAGAGGCTGAAAAGGAAAAAGAGACTTAACTATGGTGTTAAAAGGTCTGAAACAGTTACAGAGAAGAACAAGAAAAAAAGATGTTAACTGAGTCCAATATTTTTTTAATGCCTAATTTGCAGATATGACGTTAAATACAGAAAATTCTAAGGAATCCAAAAAACTATCAGAACTAATAAATGAATTCAGTAAGACTGCAGGATATAGAAATCAACTCTATTTCTATACACTAGCAATAATCAAACAAAAATAAAATTGAGAAAAACCAATTCTACTGATGAGGCCATCAAAAAGAATAAAGCTCATATAAACAGATTTACTAACAGAAGTGTAAAATCTATGCACTGAAACCTCCAAAACATGATTGAAAGACATTAAAGAAAATCTAAATTAATGGAAAGACATCCAATGTTAATGAATCAGAAGACCTGATACTCTTAAGCTGACCATATTCCCCAGGTTGGTCTCCTGATTCACTGCAATCCCTATCTAAATCTCAGCTGCAGGACTTTTCAGTGGTTAACAATCTGAGCTCCCAAAACATGGGACCTGGGTTCAATCCCTGGTCAGGGAACTAGATTCCACATGCTGAAAATAAGACTTCACATGTTGCAACTAAAGGTCCTGCATGCAGGAACTAAGACCTAGCACAGCCAAATAAAAATTTTTTTAAAATCTGAGCTGCTTATTTTTGAAAAAATTAAGTAAGAAACTGATATCAAAATTCATAGAGAAATTCAAAGGACCCAGAATAGCCAAAATAATCATGAAAAAAAAAGTTGGATGATTCACATTTCCTGATTTCAAACTTACTACACAGCTGTGGTAATCAAGACAGTATGGTACTAGCATAAGGACAGACTTATAGACCAATGAAGAGAACTTTCACAAATCTAAGGGTTTATTTTTGACAGAGGTCCCAAGTCCATTCAATGGGGAATAGTCTTTTCAAAAATGATGCTGGAGTATCTGAACACCCACACACAAAGCAATGAATCTGTACTTCCTACCTCACCCCATGCACAAAGAAGAACACAAAATAGATTTTAGACCTAACTGTAAGAGCTAAAACTATAAGACCCCTAGGGAAAAGATGGGTGTAAAACTTTCATGAGCTAGGGCTAAGCAGTGGTTTCTTAGACATGACCCTAGAAGTACAAGCAACAAAATAAATTGGACTTCAACAAAATTAACACCTTTTATGCTTCAAAGGTGGAGAAGGAAATGGCAACCCACTCCAGTATTCTTGCCTGGAGAATTCCACAGACAGGAGCCTAGTGGGCTACAGTCCATGGGGTCGCAAAGAGTCAGACACGACTGAGCAACTCACACACACACACACACACACACACACACACATATGCTTCAAAGGACAATACCAAGGACAAAATGACCTGTAGAATGGTGAAAAATATTTGTAAATCTGATATGTATACTTGATAAAGGACCTATATCTAGAACATATAAAGAAGATTTACCACTTTAAAACAAACAAAAAAGCTTTAAAATGGGCAAAAGAATTGAACAGACATTTCTCCAAAGATGACATACAAATGGTCAAGCACATGGAAAGATGCTCAAAAAACTGTGATACTACTTCATATCAACTAGGATAATAATAATAATTAAAAAAGACAATAACCAGCGTTGGTAAGGATGGAGAGAATTGGAATCCTCATATATTGTTAGTGGGAATATAGAATAGTGCAACCCCTTTGAAAAACACCTGGTAGTTCCTCAAAATGCTAAACATACATCATATGGTTGCCATGTAACCTAGAATCCCACTCCTAGGTATTTATTCAAGGAATAGAAAGACATATGTCCACAAAAAAAACTTTCATACAAACATCCATAGTAGGTTTAAAACAGCCAAGATAAGAAAACCTAAATGTCCATCAATGGATGGAGGGATCAAAAAATGTGGAATATGCATACAATGATGCATATTATCTGGCAATAAAAAGCAACAATATACAGACAGATGCTAAAAGACAAACTTTATGTTGAATGAATGCAGTCACAAAAGAATAATTATATGATTCCTTTTATATAAAATCCATTACAGGCAAATCTACAGAAGCAAAATATATCAGTGATTCCTTTGGGGTTGTGAGGGAGGGGAGAGGCGGACTACTAATAGGCACTGGGTGTGCCTGCATGCCTGCTGTCACTCAGCCAGGTCGGCCTCGTTCCCACCGCAGGGACCAGTGCCCGCCATGCTCCTCTGTCCCAGGGTTCTCCAGGCGAGAATACTGGAGTGGATTTCCATGCCCTCCTCCAGGGGACTCTCCCAGACCCAGGGATCGAACCCGCGTTTCCTGCATTGGTGGGTGGATTCTTTACCACTAGCATCACCTGGGAAGCCTTGGGGTAAATACAAATTCTCTTGGGGAAAATTAAAATGTTCTCAAGTCTCAGTGATGGCTGTACAACTGAATATACTAAACGTCATGGAAGTGTACACTTTAAACGGGTGAATTTTATGATATAGGTTATATTATCTTAAAGGGCTTCCCTGGTGGCTCAGACGGTAAAGTGGCTGCCTGCAATGCGGGAGACCCAGGTTCAATTCCTGGGTCGGGAAGATCCCCTGGAGAAGAAAATGGCAATCCACTCCAGCACTCTTGCCTGGAAAATCCCATGGACGGAGGAGCCTGATAGGCTAGAGTCCATGGGGTCGCAAAGAGTCGAACACGACTGAGCGACTTCACTTATCTTAAAGATATGAAAGGAGGTGAAAAGGTAAGGTGAGTAGGAGGGGAGAGGGAAGAAGCTGGGTAGGAGCGAAGGAGAGGAAAACAAAAAACACCACTAGACTGTTGAGGCGGATTCTAGAGGATTGTCAGGGCTATGGAAAGATCCATCTCATCACAGCTCTGACAAATCCCTGATGAAGCCCCTCCAGACGTCTGTATGGTCAGACTTTGGGGCAGCAACACTGACGGTCAGAATAATACAGTGGACGAGGTACAGAAGCAAACTCCCCTTCAGCCCTTTAGACTTCTGCCAAGGCTACTTGCTAAGAATATCAGATTTTAATTTATAGTAATTTTTTTCACCTTTGATGTAATCAACTGTCTTTTAAAATGATAATTATTATATCAAAGATGGGAGCAATGATTTCAATACCTATTTTCAGGGGATGAGACCAAGATAGAACTATTGAAGCTCATCCATTTCTTGGGACACCGTGAGAGCAATGGTTGACAAACCATGGCTCAAGGGGCCAGAACCTCTTACCTATGTTTGTAAACAAAGTTTTAGGGAAACAGAACCATGCCCATTCATTTATTTACATGTTGTACATGACTGCTTCCGTACAGAGTTGAATATCTGTGACAGAGATTCATGACATGCAGTGTCTAAATTATTTACTCTTACTCTACAGAAAAAGTTTGCTGATTCCCACTCTAGAGAAATCAAACTAATTTGATTTTTAACAAATAATTTATACACCCAAATTAACAGTCTCCTTTTCAAAGCATTCACCTCGCTCGATGGTTTATATTTATTTCAGTGATGCCACCACTGCTCAGTGCTTTTCTGAAATTCTCCTTCTGGATTGTCTTTTAACATCTGAAATGCAAATCCTAGCAATGGAAAACCAAGGTAAGTAGCTATTTGGAACGAAGATGGTAAATGAGGACGGGTAAATTTATCACTGCTTTAAAATCAGGTATGACTTTAAATAATCCACTCCAGTATTCTTGCCTGGAGAATTCCATGGGCAGAGGAGCCTGGAGGGCTACGGTCCATAGGCATGCAGAGAGTCAGACACGACGGAAGTGAGAGCACAGCACAGCATGATGTGAAATAATTCAGCTGGCACTCCCAAAAGCATGTAAACCGTCTTCAATAGCAATTTCAAATCAGTTCCAAAGATGACTTGAGTAGAGACAGCATCTTTTGAATAATTGTTGACCCTCCTACTGTCATTATTTTGAAGAAGAAAGCTCATTTGGATGTATAAATTCCAATATATTGGTTACATTCTCTCTTTACCTCCCAGTCACATCTCCTACTGGGGACTTTGGATACATTTATTATCAACGGGTGGGCAAATATGTCTGATATGCCCCTGAATATTATGTGCCAAGAAAACAGATTTACAAAGACATTAACTCTCCATGGTTCAATTATCCTTGATGGGCTTTCTGATAGGCTGCACATCTTCTTCCCTGCCTAGGTCCAGAAATTCATTCCTCTATAACAGAGAAGTGTTCCAGCCCAGTGGCTCTAACAGAGAATACCCCTCTATGCATGACTGCACATAAAAATGTGTGTGTGGGGGGGGGGGGGCTTGCATTTCAAATAATTCCCAAGTCTTTTACCTAAGATATGGCCTGATAGGGGTTATTTCATTAATTCCAAAAGTTGGGAGTCATTTTAACAAGGATAAATATATGCAAAGACCTTTTCTCAGACTCTACTGCTCACAAAAGCCAGTTCAAAACGCATCTCCCAGATGTTGTAGTTTTGCTCTCTTCTTTCAAGTGCAGTGAGAAATTCACACTTAAACATTTAAAAGTAGAGTGAGAAATATGTTATCTAGCAAAATCTTTCTCAATTTTTATGATTCTGTTTTCAAATATTTTACCACTTGCTTGCCCAATTTCAAATTTGACAGCAATTTTCACTAAACAACTTACCTTTACTGAATCTTTCCATAGCATTTGATTTACTTTTCACAGAAAAATAACTCTCACTTTACTGTTATAGTTCATCAATCTATGCAGTATTTTAGGATTTCAGGATTACAACAATTGTAATGGAAAATAAACAGGTTTGGGAATACATACCACTAACTCCTGGTAAGCAAACAGTTCAACTAGTGGGAGAAGGTGAGAAGTGTACCAGAGTGAGTATTCTTCTAGCTGCAATGGCACTTAGTATGCTTTATTGCAAAAATGGAAATACTCATTGTGTTAAGTAGGAAAAGAGAAAGTTAAGTGCACATCTACTACACTATATGTGCATAGGTGGGATACAACTTCATGAGGTTGACAGTTTAAAGCCTTGCACACAGGCTGATTCTATCTGAGTAGGCATCTATGAGCCCAAATCTATCCAAGACATTTTGATGAAATGATTTGTGGTTCATCTCTTATTCATAAGTGAGCACTTGTTATTTGTGTACCAGGAAATGGAGTCAGAAAAACAAAGAACCACAGAAAAAAGAATTAGGATCTTAAATGTGCATGTTTTCATAAAATAGGAATCCGTTTTGAAAAGGAACATTGGACATAGTCTAGTCCAGTGGACCAGGGGGTGGCGGGTGGTGAAGGCAGGGGTGACGAAGGCTTTGGTGGGAATGGAAAAGCTATACTAGACTCCACCAAGAGACTACATCCTTGGCCACCTGATTTCTCTGCTTCTCGATCCTTGGGAAAATTTATTATCTGTTATTTTTGGTAGCCAGGAGACAAAAGAGAAGAGGTTATCGATGGAGACCAACCTTTACTGCTGTTTCGTTAGGTAAAGCCAGTCATACTTAGCTTTTAGACAATCCATTTGTGGTTGGTCCTATCACTAAGTGTGCTGACGCTGCTGAAGAGTGATCTTCTGGAATGCCACTCAGCTACCGAGAAGAAACGACAAAGTACAAGCTGCCTTCTCAGAAATGCCTGACCCACTAAACCGTCTGCAATAAGTGAGTGAGTTTCTGGAAAACAAAGTACTACCCGCTCTGTGTCGTTCTTTGTGCCTAGTTTATTCTTTGAAAGTACATTTGTCTTTCTTTGGAGTCATTATTATAAAAGGTATGCGGTTTTCAGAAGCTTAGTGATAGCTTCCTGGCTTGCTATAAATAATCACATCTTATTCTCTGATATGTCAATAGTTTAGTGTTCTGTCTTTATACTCTACAAGCTTGGTTTCATAAAAACAAAATCCCTAAAATATTTATTCAGCATGTGGAAGGTATCTGATGTAGCATCCTTTTAAGTGAAAAAAATATAATAGTGGAGCAATGGAATTTTAGATTAAATAAAAAACAACATCAAAAAGGAATTAGAATATTTGTGCCTAAAGTGACAAGCAAAGATCTTCCCAGAACACTGACATCTCAGGCTTCCCCAAGTATGTCTTGACTTCAGAACGCCATGCTTTTATACTTACTGTTTCCCATATTCCCCTGGCCTTCCCTAGCAAATGTCAGAATCTTTACATCTTTAGAAACCCCAGTGAAGCTCTACCTCTTTCCCACATAGTCGATGGCTCCCTACACCTTGCTCCCATAAACCACCACGCTCATGTCTATTACAGTTAGTATAGTCTACTGTTTCTGACACTAACTCCTACTATATTTCAGTCTCATAAAGAAAGGGACAAATTCTTATTCTCATTTTTATCTATCCCACAGTCTAGTATTAATCCTGACACATAATGAACATTAGAAAAATATTTACAGAATGGGTGAAACAGAAAAAAGGAAAATGTCTGCTTGTAGGGGGCAAAACAACAATATTGTTCAAGTGGAATGGAAGACAACTAAGCTTACACTTTCTTTAGTAAACAGTGTTATACACACGGATCTCTGAGAGGACAGAGAGGGGTGAACAGCCAGGTGTGAGGCTAAAGTTGAGAAATAAAATTTGCAGAGCAAGTCGGGGTTGGGAGGCATTCCAGACAAAGGAACAAAGCAAAGGCACAAAAATACCAAATAGCTGGAAGGGCAAGAGGACGATGAGAAGGCAGAAGACTGAGCTGTTTTCCTGGCAGGATGAGGGAGGGAGTGGTCAGGAAAAAGAAGCTATTTTAAATGGATACATTTTATTGTATGCAAATGATGTCTCTAGAGAGGATTTTTAAATGCAAGATCACAGGTGTTTTAACTATAGTTGATTCATAGTATTGTGTTAGTTTCAGGGGTACCCAGTAATGGAGTATTTTTAATGCCATCTTGTTTGTTGTTGACACACCCTCTAACACGGCATTTAGTTATTTCTCCATATACTGGTAGATCTTTTTTCTCCACAGTATTCTACAGAGATCCCTGAGGGAAGAGTCTGTGTTGTTTACCTTAATGTTACTCATTGTCACCTCCTTAAGATCTACCACAAGGCATGGCATATTGTAGGTACACTATACTACTGCTTCTGGCAGGGGACCTAAGGGCCCAGAAAAAAATGTATGTGTGTGTACAGGCACACGTGGACACACACATATGAATAAAGTCAGTGTGAAGGCACATTACAGTCTAAACCAAATTCAGCAATGGTACCCCTGCATCACTACCAACCTCCTTAGTACATCGGTGCTCATGACTATCCTACTTCAGTTCAGTTCAGTTGCTCAGTCGTATCCAACTCTTTGCGACCCCAAGAACCGCAGCACGTCAGGCCTCCCTGTCCATCACCAACTCCCAAAGTTTACCCAAATTCATGTCCATTGAGTCAGTGATGCCATCCAACTATTTCATCCTCTGTCGTCCCCTTCTCCTCCTGCCCTCAATCTTTCCCAGCATCAGGGTCTTTTCAAATGAGTCAGCTCTTGGCATCAGGTGGCCTAAGTATTGGAGTTTCAACTTCAACATCAGTCCTTCCAATGTACACCCAGGACTGATCTCCTTTAGAATGGACTGGTTGGATCTCCTTGCAGTCCAAATGACTCTCAAGAGTCTTCTCCAAGACCACACTTCAAAAGCATCAATTCTTGGGCGCTCAGCTTTTGTTATGGTCCAATGCTCACATCCATACATGACCACTGGAGAAACCATAGCCTTGACTAGACAGACCTTTGTTGGCAAAGTACTATCCTACTTAATCTACTAAAAAATGGACAAGTCAGGGCCTCACAGTTTGGGAGGCATCTCATAAACTAAATATGTAAATAATAAGTAATCAGCACACCCTTGCAGATGAAAGTATTTTCTGAGTTCAGTAATATATTCACATGTTCCCCCAACTCCTACCTCTGGTCCTCCCTACACCTTCTAAGAAGTAAATTTCTAATAATTCAAAAAGTTAAATGCTCTCTCCAAAAATTCTAATATTAAAAATCTATGAGAACAAGACAGCTTGTCCAGTTCCTTCTGACCCCGTCTCGTCATCAAGTCACAACACAGGAAAAAGGTGAGGACTATGCTAGATGAAAGAACCATAAGGGACAAAACAACCAGATGCAAAGAGTGCCTTCCAGTAGAATCTAGGCTAGGCTAAAGTTCTAAAGGATATTTTGGGGATGATCATTCAATTTTGAATATCGACCAGGAAATACATAAAATGCAAATTTACTGACATGAAACAGTAGTGAGCATTAGCTGGAATAAAAGTAGATTATAAAATAGCATGTAGAGTACGATTATTTTGGTTAAAAAAGCATGTGCGTGGAAATGAAGGAAATTTACATTTATGGTAATCTCTGATGGTAGGAAGATGGTGTTTACTTTCTTATATTTTCTATTTTCTACAATGTACATCTTTGCTGTTATAATAAAAGTTATTTTTAATTTTAAAAAAGCAGTTAAGTAACCTAGCTTCTTTAGCAAGCATAGTTTTGCTTTAAAATAGTTTAGATCACTATATTAAGACTATAGTTTCCATTTTGGTTTTTAAATTCTTTCTCACAAAGATATTTAGCACTCTACCCAAAGTTACAATGTACAATGTATTTCCTGAAATTACTTAAGGAGCATTTTGACTGAGAAAAATTCTACACTGAGGTTTATTCTTCTTTTTTGCTGCTTTTGTTTTGGTTCCTAAGCAAGATTTTTCACACAAGATGTTGTATCAGACACGATGCCATATGCCCTCAAAACTCAGCAGGAACAACTCAGAGTCTGTAAAACAGATTTCATGATGCTTTTTCATAAACTGACTTTCCTATGATCCTTAAAATATGCACATATTTTGAGAAACCAATAATCAGGAAAACCTAATTAAGAAAGATAATTATAACTAACCAAAAAGGTTGGCAAATCACATTCAGAGATGTATATTCAGATGTTTGCCATGATTTTCATGTTCAATAAATATAATCCTTGGATAATTAAGATACTTTGCATTAATTTTTTAGAAAAAAAAATCATTATTTTGAGCATTTTGCTTTTATTCCACGTAGTTCTTTTTCCTTTCCATGCAAGATGTTTATGCCTTTGGGAAGAAAACACTAATACCTTACAAATGCTGGCTCTCTTTACATAGCATCAACATATGAGGATACAAAAGTGAAAATTCATTATCGACTTACTTTGTATAACACCAAACATTCACGTATTTTAAAGCACCAAAAAGATATGACTGCCAGTAAAATTATTTTTTAAAAAGCTAAGTAAAAGGATTCACCTCCTCCAAAACCAACCAAAAAATGAAATCTAGAAGAAACCTCTCTGGAACAAGAAGTGACAAATCCACAAGGGGAACTATGGAGCACATCTCAACCACAGAGTTAATGTTACCACCCATACCTCCTCATACATCAGTGGGAGTAGGTTTTCCTAAAAGTTCAAGTCAGATGAGGCCTACAGGCAGAGAAGGCCTATCCAGTGACTAAGGCAACCAGATGCAGAGGTTTAAATCTGGGGAAAGAGGTGGGGGGAGTGGGGAACTTGGGATGGTTATAGGAAATACTGATATATCTGAGGGCAGTAAAGACATAGAACAAGCCAGAGTACAACAGGAGATACAGCTAAAACAGAAACCTGTTTTTTTGTTGTTGTTGCTGTTTTTAAATATCTGTTACCTCTGACCTAACCTTAGAGGAGGGAGATTTTCAGAGGAAAAGCAGTCAGGCCAGGAGTTCACAGAGTCTCTTACTACGCTGGTATTGCCATGAGCCACATCACCTGTTAAAAGCTAAACTCTAAGGGAAGACTAACCCAAAGGGGAAAAAATAGGCTATTTATTGAGAGGACTTCTGAAACGAAAACCAAAATTACAACCAAAGATTGTCCCAGTTCACATTCCCTTTACCCCATGAGCAAAGATGAAGAACATAAAAAGAAAAACAATGAAACAGAAAAATTTCAAGCTAAATAGTTTCCGATGTCTGCAGGGAAATTTTAGATAAAAAGGCTCATTTAGGAGACTTCTCTGGTGGTCCAGTGGTTAAGAATCTGCCTTCCAATGCAGGGGACGGGGATTCAATCCCTGGTCGGGGAACTAAGATTCCACATGACTTAGGGCAACTAAGCCCATGTGTCACACTAGAGAAGTCTCCACTTTCCTCAAGAAAGAGCCGTGGGTCAAGAAAGACCCAGCACAGTTCAGTTCATTTGCCCAGTCGTGTCCAACTCTTTGCGACCCCACGGACTGCAGCACGCCAGGCATTCTTCACAGTCCAACTCTCACATCCATACATGACCACAGGAAAAACCATAGCCTTGCCTAGATGGACCTTTGCTGGCAAAGGAATGTCTCTGCTTTTTAATATGCTGTCTAGGTTGGTCATAACTCTTCTTCCAAGGAGCAAGGGTCTTTTAATTTCATGGCTGTAGTCACCATCTGCAGCGATTTTGGAGCCCCCCAAAATAACGTCTGTCACTGTTTCCCCATCTATTTGCCATGAAGGTGTTTGGGGAAGCACACAGACTGAAACTGCCCACCCTGGCCAGGCACCATAGTAACCATTTGCATGAGTTGTTTTATGACAGGAGGTCCTGCTAAGGAACAGGGAACTAATAAGCCTCCACCAACCGGAAGAGTTTGGGAAAGGTCAAAAGGAGACACCACATGTCTGACCATCTCCCAGAATCCTTCTCTCTGGCATCCATCTTGGCTGAACAAGGCATGCACCACCAGGAAGAACTCTGAGTCAGAATGATTGGCTAAAGACAACCTGGAAACTAATCCCATCACCATAAAACCCAAGACTGCAAGCCATGTGGCAGAGCTGTTCTCCTGGGTTCCCTTACCCTACTGCTCTCCACCCAAAGAACTCTGAGTCAGAATGATTGGCTAAAGACAACCTGGAAACTAATCCCATCACCATAAAACCCAAGACTGCAAGCCATGTGGCAGAGCTGTTCTCCTGGGTTCCCTTACCCTACTGCTCTCCACCCAGGTGCCCTTTCCCAATAAAATCTCTTGCTTTGTCAGCACATGCATCTCCTCGGACAATTCACTTCCATGTATTAGATAAGAGTGCAGTTTCAGGCCCTGGAAGGGGTCTCTCTTCCTGCAACAAAGTGATAGGACCAGATGCTATGATCTTAGTTTTCTGAATGTTGAGCTTTAAGCCAACTTTTTCACTCTCCTCTTTCACTTTCATCAAGAGTTTCTTTAGATTTTCTTCACTTTCTGCCATAAGGGTGGTGCCATCTGCATATCTGAGGTTATTGATATTTCTCCCGGAAATCTTGATTCCAGTTTGTGTTTCTTCCAGTCCAGCATTTCTCATGACGTACTCTGCATATAAGTTAAATAAGCAGGGTGACAACATATAGCCTTGACGTACTTCTTTCCCTATTTGGAACCAGTCTGTTGTTCCATGTCCAGTTCTAACTGATGCTTCTTGACCTGCATACAGATTTCTCAAGAGGCAGGTCAGGTGGTCTGGTATTCCCGTCTCTTGAAGAATTTTCCACAGCTTGTGGTGATCCACATCGTCAAAGGCTTTGTCATAGTCAATAAAGCAGAAGTAGATGTTTTTATGGAACTCTCTTGCTTTTTCAATGATTCAATGGATATGCAGCCAAAAAGAAAAACATTTCAATAAAGTAAAAAGCTCAATTAAAAAAAGAAACAAGTTTCAAAAAAATAAGATGGCAAAGTCCAGATTTAAAAAGGAAAGAGAGAAATGGAAATATTCCTGAGACAAAAAAACATTATGAAGAAAAACAGATGGAATGAATACAACTAAAACTACAATCAAAAGCAAGATGGACAGGATGGAGTAAGTCATCTTAAAAAGAGGGTGGGGGAAAACACAACACATATAATTGGTGTCTCGAAAGAAGAGAAAAGAATTAAATGCAGAAAAATACTCCCCCCCTCAAACATAACGGGCCTCATTGGTGGTCAGGAAGGAACAAATGAGCATGTGTATTCTAGGTTTCACCTATCAGACTGACAAATTTTAAGTCATACAAATAGCCATTATTGGTGAGCATTTCATCACCTAACAAGAAATGTCCACTCTGGAACAAGTGGTATCATCTAGGAAAGCTGAAGACAGACACACTCCATGATTCTCTCCTAAGTACAATCCTAGCCATGGTACACATGCTTACATGAACCAGTATACATGTATAGAGCTGTTCATGATGACTTTTTTCATAATTGTCAGAATCCAGTAACAGCCTTAAGCCCATCAGCAGGAGAAGAGATTCACATTTTGTGGAATATTCTTGCAGTAGACTACTACACAACAGGGATCAGCAAAGGTTTCTGTAAAGTGCTAGACAGTAAACACTTTCTACTTTGAGAACCTGTGATCTCTGTTGCAATTACTCAGTTCTGCCATGGAAACACAAAGGCAGCCATAGACACTACACACACAAATCAACTGCCATGTTTCAATCAAATTTTATTATGGACAATAAAATCTGTATGTCATAACTGTCACACCACAAGATATTATTTTTCTTTAGACCTTTTAAAATATCATTTAGAAATATTAAAACCATCTCAGCTTGCACATCATAAAAACAGGCAGCTGCCTAGCCATGGCCTGCAGGTCAGAGTACAGCAATGAAAATATACAAAGCTCAACCAACTACAGAAGACACATGAGTCTACAAGCATAAGATTGAGTTTTTTAAAAAGTGAGCAAATTCCACATGTAAGTGAAATCTCTAAAACTTCTTTCAGTTTAAAAAGTTTAAAAAGAATATATGCTAAAGAGGAAAATTATATCAATATAGAAACAGCATTTAACAAAAACCCAGCACTCTTAAATCAGGAATAGAGGATAATGTCCCTAATTTGATCTCAAACATCTACAAAAAGCGTACAGCCAAGTTCATACTGGATCCTTGGCCCCTAAGATCTAGGACAAGGCAAGAATGTCATATCTCACCATTTCTATTCAACATCACACTGAAAGTCCAGCAAGTACAATAAGGAAATAATATACAAATTGGAAAGGAAGAAATAACATTATCTTTGCTCACAGATGACATGATTGTCTATGCAGAAAATGCCAACAGGTGAGGAGGTGAAGGAGGGGAATACCTCCTAGATCTAACTAATAAGCCAGTATGGTAAGGTCACAGGATACAAGGTTAATACATAAAAGTCTACCGCCTTCCTATATATCAGAAATGGATAACTGAAACTTGAAACTTAAAAAACAATACCATTTATAACAAATGGAGAGCTAGGTTCACAGACTGGAAAACTTACTGTTGGCAATACATCAATTTTCCCAATCTGATCTATAGATTCAATGGAATCCCTATCAAAATCCCAGAAAATATTTTGTGAATATCAACAAACTGATTCTAAAGTTAGAGTCCCCGAATAGTCACCACAGTGCTGGAGAACAAATTTTGAAGGCACACACAACCCAATTTCTATAATCACAAAGCTATAGAAATCAATGATGCAGAATTAGCAAAAGGATACACATCAATGAAACAGAAAAGAGAGCTCAGAAACAGACCCACATAAATATAATCAATTGATCTCTGACACAGAAACAAAGGTAATCAAATAAAACTGGTGCTGTCCATACACACAAAAAATTGACACAGACCTTACATCTTTCACAGAAAGTCAAAGTGGATCACAGACCTAAATGTAAAACATAAAACACTCAAAAAATAACAAAAATCCAGGTGACCTTGGATTTGACTATGAATTTTTAGATATACCGCCAAAACATGATCCCTTTAAAAAAAAAAAATTGGTAGACGTCATTAAAATTAAAACATTCTGCTCTACAAAGACACTCCACAAACTGGAAGAAAATAATTGTAAAACACATATTTGATAAAGGACTTGAATCCAAAAACACACAAAAAAAACTTAAAAGTTCAGTAAAACAAACAATCCATTTTAAAACGAGTAAAAGATCTGAACAGATGTTCACCAGAGAAAACATACAAGTGGTAAAACAAAAAACACTCAGTGATATTGAACATCATTTGTAATTAATAAATCCGTGCAGTGCAAGTTTAAGTAAACTAAACTAGACCATTTCAGGAAATGAATGCTGAGGGGAAGACTACAAGAAAAGCAAGGAAACAATGACTCTCAAAGTCAGGTTAGGGTCCCCCTAAGGGAAAGAAGGGGTCATGATTGGGAAGGGATAACAGGAGTTGTGCAGAGGCAGTGAAGATTTGAGTCTTCACCCAGGTGGTTGTTTTCTGAAAATTTGGTTTATAAACAATTCTTAGAACTGTACAATTTAGTTTCAATCCATTTTCTCTACATTATGTTACAATAAAAAAGTTAAATACTTCAATGACATAATAGAATAATAATAAAATTTAAAAGCATCAATAGGGCATCCTCCACCCCAGGAAAAACAATTCTGAGACATCAACATCAAGACATGCTCAGGGGAAGTTTACTGAAAAACCTAGCCAGAAAAAGTCACAGTCATGAACAGGAAAAAGTCAAGTTGGCCTTATATTTCTCTACAGTAACCTTCAAAACAAGGTGGGGGGATAGATGTATCTCAGTTTTTAAAACAATTTCTGTCTACCTTTCATCTATAATATGCATGGAAGCTGTGTAGAGGGTTCACAAATTTGAAGGATGTTTTTAGCTGGATGATACAACTTTGGCTTTTCTTCCCTTTTTTATGATTTTTCTGGGTTGCTTAAATTTCTTTATTATATGAAATTTTTACAAAAACAATGAAGTCATTATTCTTGAGGGTGGCGAAGAGGTATATCACATTTCACTTTGAGGTTAAAAGTCCAGACTCCAGATTCAAACCGCCTGAGTTTGAATTCAGGTCTGCCAGGAAGCAAAATCCACTGTTAACCATGATTTACACATCTCTTTATTCCCATTTTTCTTTACTTGTACAATCTTTAGCTCATCTTAGATACTAGGAATTTGGCAAGTGAGATGAAAGAAAACTCACCCCCTGGGGAATTAGCCTCCAGGTAAAGTTTACCTCTGTTACCACTAACTTTCACTTACAGTCTCCAAGCAATACGACCGTCAGTGGAAAATCCTAACCCGTCTTAGACATTTATGCAGCACTTACTAGGTGAAGGTTCAATCTAAATGCTTTAAATATGTTGATTTTCTTACTATTTACAACATCCCTGTAAGATAGTTTTGCCACCTTCTTCCTATGAATGAGAAAAATAGGTTCAAAAAAGTTACATCATTTACCAAAGGTCATACAAGTAGCAAGTGGAGAAGCCAAGAAATAAAATCCCGTCTGGCCTCAAAGTCCAGACATGTATAATATATTCTATATACAGTAACATCAATTTCGTCCCTAGGAAACTGTGCTTATCTGTGTAGACTTGTCTCTGGAGAATGTTCAAATCACCACCTACTATCAGTCAAGCTGAGTCCCCGATGCCCGTCCAACTTTACTGGACACATCTGGTACCATACCCTGCTGCTGACTGTGCACCCTCTCCCCCAAATTCCTATTCACTAGTTAGGCTTCCTCTGCCCAGACTTGGCCACTTAAATGGGATTGGCTCACATTTATAAGAAGAGACTATTTGGGATGGTTCTATTTTCAGTTATTAGACTTTGTTCTTTCTATGCCCGAGTTGAGGCAAGGGATAAAGAAAATCACTTCAACAGCAACTTTTTTACACTTGAAATAAATACGCCTAATATCCAGTCATTAAAAGTGCATTAGTCTCCTTCCAAGGGGTTCCTAGAGTACATAATAATAAAAATTTTAAGAGGCAACTCAATCCCTGTTTGGCCTAGATCCTAGAGTCTGGGTATTCAGTCACAAGTCATCAATCTCCCCTCTTGCTTCAGCTGCCTAGAAAAAAAAGCAATTCCTAGAAGAACTCCTTTTGGTTGAAACCTGGGTAATTTTAGCCTCAGCTCTTGGCAACACAAAGAGCCAGCTGCCAATTACAGCCAAATCTAAACTCTTCGTAAGACAAGATTGTGGATCTTAGCTGCTCCTGCTCTGCCTTGCCATCGAAGCCCTTCTGAGTTTCTGTCTATAAGAAGTGGGAATGAAATACAGCTCCACGTGAACTACTGATCTAAGACCACAGAAACAGTCAACAGAGGACCAGGTCTAAGCAGTCAGCTTGAAACTGAAATTCTAGACACTCAGAGCATGTCAAGTGCTTCTTTCTTCTCTTAAAACAAGAGTGACCACAGAGAATCTTTGTAAAGCTGTCAGCTGACATAATATTATAGACCCTGCCGAGGACTGAATGATCAGTTGAGAGCTCTTCACTTTTCGTTCCCTTGATCCTGTGTTGTTATATCCTCTATACACATCACTAGTGACAATTAACTTGCAATCTGAGGTTTACTTGCTTCTAAGTTGCTGCAATTAAGGTGACAAAATAAGGAGCTAAGAGGTGAAGGAAATGACTCTCCAATTGTCAAACAAAATATTTAGGTGTACAATTATTTCCCTTCTGGAGGAAGGAAAGAAGGGACCTAACATTTGTCAACTTCCACTCTTACCTGCTACTTACATTTTATAAATATGGTGAGGTTCTATGAGATAAGCTGTCCTCCAAGACGTGTAGTTGAGGAAAGACTAGAACCAGAATTTGCAGTGTGCCAGAGTGCCAGGCTCCAAGTCGGAGAAGGCGATGGCAACCCACTCCAGTACTCTTGCCTGGGAAATCCCAAGGACGGAGGAGCCTGGTGGGCTGCAGTCCATGGGGTCACTAAGAGTCGGACATGACTGAGAGACTCCACTTTCACTTTTCACTTTCATGCATTGGAGAAGGAAATGGCAACCCACTCCAGTGTTCTTGCCTGGAGAATCCCAGGGACGGGGGAGCCTCATGGGCTGCCGTCTATGGGTTCGCACAGAGTCGGACACGACTGAAGTGACTTAGCAGTAGCAGTAGGCTCCAAGTTCACATCCTGCCCACTGTACCACAATGCTTCCGAGAGAATTATTGTGAAAATCTGAGTTGCTCACTGAGGGAACTAAGAAATGAGTCACAAATGCAGATACACACAAAGGAAGGTTCTTCTTGACATTTATCAGGAAGAACTAGATTTAATACTTTTATTTTGTAATATAAACAAATATATCATCACAGGCTTCCCAGGTGCCACTAGGGGTAAAGAATCTGCCTGCCAATGCAGCAGATGTGAGAGATGAGGGTTTGATCCCTAGGTCAGGAAGATTCCCTGGATGAGGCATAGCAACCCACTCTTGGTAATCACCACCTACCTGTATGTTCCTCTCATCTCTAATATCTCCCATTCCAAACTGTCCTCTGTTTTGCAGTGATCTTCCTAAACTATCAGATTATGTTAATTCTCTGCTACTGATGGTAGCATCTCTATGCTGGGACAGTAGCATCTCTATGCTTCCCATCTTTTAAGTGGGAAGATGATCCACTGAGGTGTAATCTGTGCTTGTATTGGCCATGATCTGTATCTGCACTTGCAGAAATGTATTATCTTACCCATGTATTCATTTCCTTATTTCTTGCCTGGAGAATCCCATGACCTAGGAGCTGGGCAGGCTACAGTCCACAGGGTCACACAGAATCAGACATGACTGCACACATGCACATTATCAGAATATATAGTTTTCAGAAAAAGATCTTGCCTCCTTCCCCTTCCAAATATACAATTTGTATACATTCCCTTTCAGCGTGAAGAGCACAGAGAAGGATGCCTTCCCCCTGCCAAACAATAATGGAACAGGATTCTCTCCCCCATCATAAGTCTGCCCTTCCACAAGAGTAATTCTGGAATGGAATCACTGGTGGGCTTCAACCAGTCAACCATTCCATCAACATTTACCAACAGCCCTACATATGCCAGGGATTAATATACAGAGACAAAAGATAGTTTCTGCCTTCAAGAAATCTAAACTGGAATGTGAAAGCAGGTGGTAAACACATTATTATACTGGAAAAGTACTCTGGAATGTTACAGAAACCCAAAATTGAGTTGGGACAGAATGGAAACGACAGAACACCAGCAAAGGCTTCCAGTTTAGAATATGGCCAGGTGTACCTGGCAAGTACTTGGGAGCAAGTGGCCAGTTATGACCAGAGTAACTGAGGGTGTGAACGTCCTGAAACGGGTAAGAGCAGTTTGGATATGAGGTCTTAGAGCCACATGCAGTTCATTCTGTTAAGATATCCTGTGCCATTTTGAAAGAAGGCTGAGTTTTATCCAAAGGCATAGAGATGCTACTGTCAGCAGCAGAGAATTAACATGATCGGATAGTTTAGGAAGATCACTGTAAAACAGGACAGTTTGGAATGGGAGATATTAGAGATGAGAAGAACATACAGGTGGGTGGCCAATTACCAGAAGTACCAGCGATGAGAGGCTGAGCCAAGGGAGCAACAGTAGGTAGAGGGGATCGAGAGAAAGAATACAGAGGTTAAATAAATTTGACAGCCTAGGGTGATGGGCAAGAAAAGGACTGGATAACACCCAGTATTCCAACCAGGACAATGATGATACCTTCACTGGAAGAAGAGAAGTTGGTAAAATGAAAAGGGAGAAAACAGCACTAGTTTTAGATAGTTTTTCTAAATTTTTTAAGAAAATAAAAGCAACCTGTGGTTGCTTTATTTCTAATATTCCTACTAGTGCATCAACAATAAACAAGAACTTCATTATTTACAACAACAATGGTAACACCCACAGGATATTTTAAAAATAATAAACAAATGGCTTGGCCCACCTTCCCCAAAAGAAGGAAATGCACATGGCCAAGATCAAGAAATAAGGAAATGAATATATGGGTAAGATAACACATTTCTGCAAGTGCAGATACAGGACGCGGCCAATACAAGCACAAATTACACCTCAGTGTATTATCTTCCCAGTTAAAAAATCACACAAAGCTTCTCAAAAGAACTTTGTCATGTGAGTAATCTTTGCATTCCACTCCTTTCCCCAAAGGACACACTTGGATTTACCATTATGAATGTTGACAAAAGAAACTAACTAGAATTTAGGGTTCATCTACATTTGGAAGTACAAAGGAAGAGCAGTAATTCCTTACCCAAAATCCTTGGGGGCAGTCAGATGGTAAAAAAGAGTAAAAGAGTAAAGGATTGATATTTATTGCATGTATTGGTAATACAAAGATGTGTTTTGCCTCCTTGGGTAGTTTTAAAACAAAGTTGCAAATTCCTCAACACTTAGCCCAATGAGAGGAGGGGTATGATCTCTCTTTACAACTTGGTGGGCTTGAGACTCAATCAATAATAGAGGGCAAGGAAAGTGACACAGTATGACCTCAGAGGATAGATCCGAAAAGGCCAGGTGGCCTTTTGCCTGGTTCTGCTAGAACTCTTGCTCTTGGCTGGCTGAGCTGCCAGGTAGCAAGCCCGATTATCCTGAGGTTGCCAAGTCGCAGAAGACAAAGAGACCACATGGAAAGACTGGGAGCTGCACACAGATTTGGAGGGTGCCCAAGCAACCCCAAGATATCCCAACCCAAGCATATGACATGTGAATAACAATACCTCCAGATGATTTCAGCCTCCAAAATTTAAGTCCCCCGAGCTGAGGACCCAGACACTGTGGAATAAAAACAAACCATCTCCACTCCAAATTGTCCAAATTTCTGACCCACAGGATCCATGAGTGTGATGAAAGCGTTGCTGTTTTAGAATTCTAGGTGGTGAATGGTCTGTTACCGAGCAATGGAAAACTAGAACACCCCCATTAAAGAGGCAGCCGCTACTGCATCTGCTGACAGCACCATGTGGGGGTGCGTGACCAGTGGCAGAAGACCCTCCCATTATCAAGAGAAGACAGAAATCTAGGTTTGTACACAACTTTTCCAACTGCTAGAAAACTGTGTGGGCCAAATGAAATATGACTGTGACTGGATCTTGTCCTTAGATCATTAGTTTGCAACTCCTCGTGTAGAATACAGAAGCCACAGCCGCACAAGGATATGCCCGTGGTGTTGGCCTCTTTCAACAAGCACACAGTCAGTGAGTGGTTCAGACCACCTTGCCAAAGCCACTCTGTGCCACACCGGCTTTCATGGCTGCTTTTCCTTAGACAATGCTAGGCAAGCAACAGCTCTCGAGAAGTCTGAGATCTTCCCGACCTAGGTGTTGAACCAGAGTCTCTTGCACTGCAGGAGGATTCTTTACCAGTTGACTTACCAGGGAAGCCCAGTACAAGATAGTAGTAAGCTCAGTAAAAGATAAAAGAAGATCCCCTGGAGAAGGAAATGGCAAGCCTCTCCAGTCTTCTTGTCTAGGAAATCCCATACAGAGCAGAGCCTGGCAGGCTACAGTCCATGGGGTCACAAAGAGTTGGACATGACTCAGTGAGCAAAAGCACTCAGAAGAATAAATAACTATTTCAATAGGTGATGTGTCCCATCTTCCTTCATAATGTATTTTGGCATCTCCACAAAGACAAAATCACAACCCAGTCTAAATTCACT
Source organism: Cephalophus harveyi (assembly GCA_006410635.1). Taxonomy (NCBI): domain Eukaryota; kingdom Metazoa; phylum Chordata; class Mammalia; order Artiodactyla; family Bovidae; genus Cephalophus; species Cephalophus harveyi. The sequence continues at coordinate 353,584 of SJYT01049463.1, forward strand.
TAGGTCTTAAACTGATGTGAATTATTAAGTCTCTAAAACAGAAATGACAAATTCCCCCAAGTTTCTATCTCTGACGGTGACCTAGCAGTACAGCTAGTTCATTACAGATACAGAATAAAACCTTTGCCAAAATGAAAGTATTCAATAGACAACCAAAGAGAGGCCACTTTCATTTAAACTATGAAATAGGAAATTTTGTATATGAGTCAACATTGACTTCCGGGGGAAAAGAAAAAACAGACTCTATTCGTACCCAGGCCTCCCACAACGCAGGCAGATTCTTTACCAGCTGAACCACTAGGGAAGCCCATTTGTATCTCTAAGTTTTACCAAATATCACCTAGTCCTAAATTAATCGTTTTGTGACTAGGATTTTGCTTAATTTTCTTTATAAGAAGCTGAGAAAAGAAGGCACATGAGAATCCATAAGAATGTTTACTTTCAAATATGTTGCATTCAACAAATTAGCATTCTATTTACTTTCTTTGAAATCACTGTACCACAGCTATCTGTAGAGGGAAGCTATGATAGAAATTATCACATCAAGACCAAATATGAAAAGCAACTTGAATATGAACTCTGACAGCAAATTCAAATCTGCCACCATTTTTCCATCTGCTCAGAGAAATATGGCTCAGAATGGCCAGACACTGACACTATGGCCAAAGGATTGCTTCCTTCCTTTCCTTTCTGCCTGATTTAGACCCCAGGCATACACGCACAGGAAGTTCTTGTGATGGTGAAGAATGCCTGCTGCCTCCTATCTGTCTATCACTCAGGATACAGTTCATTGCAGCAAAGCATTATAACCAAGGGATTTCTGAGATTCCATATGGGTTACAGAAGGAAATTCTGGTTTCTTTGGTAGTTATGAAAGGATTCTGGAGACCAGAGCATGCCAAGAGTTTGCAAGGAGACAGGAGGAACATCCTCACTGCCAGCTCTCCTGATAATGCTCTCTCCTCCCCTATCTCCCTTTAATCACGTGTACTGGGTGAGCCTGAAAGAGGAGAAAGGTAGAAACTGGAAATTATTATACTGAAGCCTATCAAGTCACTGTGAAAGTTTCTCTGACTCAAGCTGAGTTCAAGACACTTCTTCACCCCACGGCAAGTGGTTCACCATGGGCCCAATAAATCCTAACTTCCGTTCATCAATCCAGCTCTTTTTGATTTACCTGAACACAGGATTCCAGAAGCCCTGCCTACAGGAAAGCAGAGGCTCCTGTGTTGCTGTAAAAAAAACCCACTGCTTCAAAATGCTCTGCTGCAACGAACTGTATCCTTAGTGAGTTTGAACACCTTGGTGGTGGTACAAGATTAGTTGTACGTTTGTGAGAGAGAGTATGTGTGTATAAGAGAAAGGGCAGGGATCTAGAACAAAGCCTCATTTTATAGATAAAATTACCAATTTATCTTTTCTTTCTGAGCTAATATAATTTAGTATCCTGAATAAAAGCTGGCTTTTCAATAAATAAATCTTCTGGTCAGAATTCAGAATTGAGTCAATGAGGCCATTAAATGACCCTAAAACTCAAGCATGACCTTTTCAAATGGCAATGTACTGATGTAACAATAAAGATCACATTTATCTAATTAAGCTAGGAAAACATAAATTTTGCCCAAGCAGTTCCACAGAACAGAGAGGGAAAGGGGAGGCTCCAACAGAAACAGTTATATGTTGGTAGATTCAAGGATAAACATTAAGTTACATTTCTCTAGAACAGTTTGTCACTACTATGAAAATCACTCAAAATGACCAGCACACACCTCAGCAGCTCCCAGTAGAGGTTAACAAAAGCTTGGTTTCCTTCAAAGAATTTACACTTTGTTTCTTCTCCAGCCCCAGAGGGCATCACAAAATAAAGAACAGATGGTGGAGACTAAAGGAGGAGACCCTGAAGGTGAAGGTTTTTGAAGATGCACTAATTTAAATGTCTACCTCGGAAAAAGACAGTCCCCAGGCCTATAAATTAACCTGAATGTGTGTTTTCATAACATGCCTATCATCACAGCTGAGACCAAGTTCACACCCTCAGCGACAAGAAGAATCAAGAAATGGTGTTATCTGGGACTATCTATTCTCTGGTCCAGAAACCCAGCTCATGCATCCAAATGTTGCCTCTTTTGGCCTCTTTGGGTTAGATCATGGGTTTTCAAACTTTATAAAAAGTCACCTTTGTTCCACAGAAGCTGAAGCAGAAGTGTGAACGAGCCAGTGAAATGCAGGGCTGCCCCAGGTGAAGGGCGCCTGTGGACATCTGCTGCGGGTGGCAGAGTCTGGCTCCTCCCACCCCTGCCAGGGCTCAGTGGAACACTTTAAAAACCATCTGAGACCGAATATACAGCAACAAGGGCTAAACTGAGGTCAAAACAGTAAATTTGGCCCATATCTGAGAGACATCAGAATGAATGAAACATGAAGGCTAAATTAGGTTAATTTTACATTACACCAACCCAAAGGTCAACAGGTTCCAAGAATATTTTTCTCACTTTATTGTTTTAACAGAATTAATTTATTGATTTGCGCCTAGCAGTGTATGTCTGCCTTCTGGAGAATGAGGCTATATTTTCCCCAAAACCTTATCACATCTTTATTACTGACTGAAAAGATACAAGTCAGAAGATGGGTTTTCTTAGCAGATGACCCTCATTGTAAAACTTGCCCACTAAAAAAGAACTGTAACTCAGCATAGCCTTTGCTAGAAAAACTAATGGAAGAGAATTAAATGGTAGCATAAATTTGGGTACATAAAGCCCTCATGCACTGATCACTGTAAAATTTTTTTCCTCCAAGAATCCTAAAGAAAAGAAACAAAGAAATTAAACTGAGTTATAAAAATCCTAACAAGGGATTTTTTTAATGCTAATGAACTAGCTTTTCTGGTCCATTTCATTTGATCAAAAGGTCCCAACAATGGAAAACATTTTACTTTCCTCATAGTATGAGAAGTTAATGTCTACTAGGAAACAATATTGAAAAGCAATACCCTCTTGTAATCTAGCCTCTACCCACTTTGCAGCATCACCTGCAGCAACCTAACAAAGATATCCAGCACAGAACTGCTCCCATCCTCGTGGTTCCTTAATACCGTTTGTGCATTTCTGGTTCACATAGTCTCTTCCAAACATCCTCAACCCGCCTGCCAGTGAATTCAAATTCGACTCCTCCCAAAACCCAGCCTGACAACAGGGCTCCCTGAGCAGCCAGCACTGATGTGACAGAATGTGAACCAGCGCTCAGGCTCACAGAGGCCCATAGCACCAGAGTTCACTCTGTCCACTTGGCTCATAATCACACACCTCCTCCCATGGACAAGGTGGATGCTAATTCCTAGTATGAAGGGCCTGTGGCTCACTCTTCTGCTCCCCCTCATAGAGGATGTATCACCAGGCTGCTCCCACACGGAGCATACAAACACTTGTTGAATACATGTGTTTATACCCATGTCCTCAGACAGTAAAGAGTCTGCCTATAGTGTGGGAGACCCAGGTTCGATCCCTGGGTAGAGAAGATCCCGTGGAGAAGGAAACAGCAACCACGCCAGTATTCTTGCCTGGAAAATCCCAAGGATGGAGGAGCCTGGCAGGCTACAGTACATGAGGTTGCAAAGAGTCCAACACGACTGAGCCACTTCACTTTCACACATGTGTCCTTCTCAATCACCTCTCATCTGCACATGAGACAGTGAAGATACTTACACAAAGCAAGTGAAACATGAGCAGAGTTTGGCTTTCTGCTACCACCCACACCCTTGAGTCTTTTACCAGCTCATGCTTCTCCCAACTGTCATTTATGTTTGTTTGGCTATGTTGTTTATCTTAGGACATGCTGTGATTAGCCTTTAATTTGTTGTAATAAATCTGTTACCCCGATACTGCTTAGAACACGAGCCTGGCTGATAAGCCAAGGAAAGCTTTACGATGTAACTTTGCCTTTCCCTTCAGTTCATGGTACCCACTCAGTTTCATCAAAGAGTCTCCCTCCAAAGTAGTCCAAGCTCCAGCGGTGAAGTTATAGGATTAAAGTGCTAAATAATGGAAAGAATGGCTCCTCTCTCACCCCAAGGTTCCAGGAAAAGGTGACCAACATCGGGCTAGATGGGACATAACAAAAACAGATGGACAGTGTGGCGACACTGCATCGCCACCGGCTTATTCTCCTTCAATCTTGAGTTGATTAAACCGTCCTCTCCCATTTGGTACAAAGGTGGCAAAGAGATTTGAGAAAATCTGGTTTACAAAGGAGCAGAAAGTAAATTCCTCCACTCTAATTTTCCAGAGCACTGTCCCACTAAGCCACCGGGAAATAAGAATCTTGACTCAGAATGCATTTTTCACCCATGGCCAACCCATTTGCAGCCTACCATCTAAGACCACCCGAAGAGAAGAAAGCTTACATAAGACTCCAGGATGCTGCAAATCCCAAGACACCTCCGCTACAGCCTCTAGAGCTCTCTGTTCACCCATGAGGCATTCGGTCATTACTGTCGCCATGCCAAAGGAGACTGGGTCTATCTGGACATTGCTAGGTGAATGCTGCAAACTCAAAGAGCTCCTGCCAAGGCGCAGAGACGCAGGGCAGGATTTAGCGCCACAGTTCTCAGGTGGTGCCACACACAGTGACCCTTCCACCTGAGCACGGAAGCCCTCAAGGGTAACATCCTCACCACTCTGTGAGGAGCCCAGACCCAGCTGCACAAACTCTGGAGAAGGCAGGTGGGCTCACAAGCGGAGAGAGGAGCCCCTAGTCCAAGCAGGTCAGGCCCTCAAGTCAATGCATCTCCAGTCGTCCCGTCCTTGTAAGAGGAGGAGCAAGAAGCTGGAAGTGGTACATGGGCTGTACTTCCCGGTTTCCATCAGTTCACCTAGACTCTGCCTAAGTGAAATCAACATTTGGGTTCTGTGCTTATCAACATGTCAAGCTGTTGAAACTAGATTTTCTATGATGACTAAGATAAAAATAAAGTCCACAAACACGCTGGGCGCTAGACATGCGCTTCACATTGCATTGCAGAATCTGAAAGCCAGGCTATATGTTGTTACTATTCCCAAAAAAAGTTTAGTAGAGATGTAGAGACGTATCAGTACAATGTGAAGGGAAAAACCTACACTTTAGTAAACAGTATCTTTTGTTTCTAAATGTTCAAATGATCTTTTGTGACAGATGGTGTTAATAGATGATTGTTTTACAGTAGTTCTTACCTAACAAACATAGCAAGTTGGCAATTCTTGGTTTATTCTCAGGTTTTATACATCTATGAAATCCAAATTCTGAGACTATTGACTTAGAAAAAAACGTATGCCAAGCCCCTTACCTGAGAGAGAAATTATCTTGCCCACTGAAGTGGGTGGTGTGCTAAAGGTCATACAGCAAAGTGCAACGTTGAAAGTGGCAAAGCCAGCTGTATACCCAAATCTCCTTTTATGAAGTGAGGGTATCACACTTTAACTCCATGAAAAAATGTAATAATTTTTAACTGTTTTGAAATATGTTTTAAATAAATACCATTTAAAGGAAGTTTATAAGACTGCTTCATTGTTTTTAAGTTATAAAGCTAGCGTGCCATATGCCAATTTAAGGATGGCTGGAGCCACATGGTGCTGGAGCAACTGTGAGGAGATACCCCACATCCAAGGGTAGAGAAGCCCCAGCAAGACGCTAGGCACAGGAGCAGTGGCTGCTTTGTGCTGGAGCGACTTTGAGGAGATACCCCACGTCCAAAGGCAAGGAGAAGCCCCAGCAAGACAGTAGGAGGGGCAAAATCACATATAGAATCAAACTCCATACCTGCCAGAGACAATCAGAGGTCTCAAACATACCCTGTATACACCAGGACCCAGAGACCCCACAGAGACGGAGACAGAACTGTGTTTGAGTGTCTCCTGAGAGGTACAGGCCAGCAGTGGACTGCGGCAGGGGCTCTGGGTGGAGCAAATCTGGGTGTGGCATAAGCCCTCTTGGAGGAGGTCACCATTAACCCCACCATAGAGCCTCCGGAATTTACACAGGACTGGGGAAACAGACTCTGGGAGGGCACAAACAGAACCTTATGTGCACCAGGACCCAGGAGAAAGCAGCAGTGACCCCACAAGAGACTGACCCAGACTTGCCCAGGAGGGTCCAGGAGTCTCCAGTGGCAGTGTGGGTCGGCAATGGCCTGCTGCAGGGCTGGGGACACTGAGGGTACCAGTGTGTGCAGGGGACCTTTTGAAGGAGGTCACCATTATTTTCATTACCTCCACCACAGTTGGGCCTCAGATCAAATAACAGGGAGGGAACACAGCCCTGCCCTTCAACAGAAATTTGGATTAAAGATATACTGTGCATGGCCCCGCTCATAAGAACAAGACCCAGTTTCCCCCTCAGTCAGTCTCTCCCATCAGGAAGCTTCCATAAGCCTCTTATCCTTCTCCATCAGAGGGCAGACAAACTGAAAACCACACTCACAGAAAACTAATGAATCTAATCACATGGACCACAGCCTTGTCTAACTCAATGAAACTACATCCCATGCCGTGTAGGGCCACCCAAGACAGACGGGTCATAGTGGAGAGTTCTGACAAAACGTGGTCCACTGGAGAAGGGAACGGCAAACCACTTCAGTATTCATGCCTTGAGAACCNCTCACAGAAAGCTAATGAATCTAATCACATGGACCACAGCCTTGTCTAACTCAATGAAACTACATCCCATGCCGTGTAGGGCCACCCAAGACAGACGGGTCATAGTGGAGAGTTCTGACAAAACGTGGTCCACTGGAGAAGGGAACGGCAAACCACTTCAGTATTCATGCCTTGAGAACCCCATGAACAGTATGAAAAGGCAAAAAGATAGGACACTAAAAGATGAACTTCCCAGGTCGGTTGTGCCCAAAATACTACTGGAGATCAGCGGAGAAATAACTCCAGAAAGAATGAAGACATGGAACCAAAGCAAAAACAACACCCAGTTGTGGATGTGACTGGTGATAGAAGCAAGGTCTGATGCTGTAAAGAGAAATATTGCATAGGAACCTGGAGTGTTAGGTTCGTGAATCAAGGCAAATTGGAAGTGGTCAAACAGGAGATGGCAAGAGTGAACATCAACAATTTAGGAATCAGCGAACTAAAATGGGCTGGAATGGGTGAATTCAACTCAGATGACCATTATATCTACTGCTGTGGGCAAAAATCCCTTAGAAGAAATGGAGTAGCCATCATGGTCAACCAGAGTCCAATATGCAGTACTTGGATGCAGTCTAAAAAACAGAATGATCTCTGTTCCTTTCCAAGGCAAACCATTCAATATCACAGTAATCCAAGTCTATGCCCCAACCAGTAATCCTGAAGAAGCTGAAGGTGAAAGGTTCTATGAAGAGCTATAAGACCTTCTAGAACTAACACTCAGAAAAAATGTTCTTTTCATTATAGAGGACTGGAATGCAAAAGTAAGAAGTCAAGAGATATCCAGAGTGACAGGCACATTTGGCCTAGGAGTACAGAATGAAGCAGAGCAAAGGCTAATAGAGTAGAGAGCTCTTCAAGAAACAGAGATACCAAGGGAACTTTTCATGCAAAGATGGGCTCAATAAAGGACAGAAATGGTATGGACCTAACAGAAGCAGAAGATATTAAGAAGAGGTGGCAAGAATACACAGAAGAGCTATACAAAAGAGATCTTCATGACCCAGATAATTAAGATGGTGTGACACACACCTAGAGCCAGACATCCTGAAATGTAAAGTCAAGTGAGCCTTAGAAAGCATCACTACGAACAAAGCTAGTGGAGGTGATGGAATTCCAGTTGAGCTACTTCAAATCCTAAAAGATGATGCTGTGAAAGTGCTGCACTCAATATGCCAGCAAATTTGGAAAACTCAGCAGTGGCCACAGGACTGGAAAAGGTCAGTTTTCATTCCAATCCCAAAGAAAGCCAATGCCAAAGAAGGCTCAAACTACTGCACAATTGCACTCATCTCACACGCTAGCAAAGTAATGCTCAAAATTCTCCAAGCCAGGCTTCAACAATACATGAACTGTGAACTTCCAGATGTTCAAGCTTGTTTTAGAAAGGGCAGAGGAACCAGAGATCATATTGCCAACATCTGAGGGATCATTGAAAAAGCAAGAGAGTTCCAGAAAAACATCTGTTTCTGCTTTATTGATTATGCCAAAGCCTTTGATTGTGTGGATCACAATAAACTATAGAAAATTCTGAAAGAGATGGGCATACCAAACCACCTGAGCTGCCTCCTGAGAAATCTGTATTCAGGCCGAAAAGCAAGTTAGAACTGAACATGGAACAACAGACTGGTTTCAAATTGGGAAAGGTGTAGGTCAAGGCTATATGTTGTCACCTTGCTTATTTAACTTCTATGCAGAGTACGCCATGAAAAATGCTGGCCTGGATGAAGTACAAGCTGGAATCAAGATTGCCAGGAGAAATATCAATAACCTCAGATATGCAGATGACACCACCCTTACAGCAGAAAGCTAAGAAGAACTAAAGAGCCTCTTGATGAAAGTGAAAGAGGAGAAAGAAAAAGTTGGCTTAAAGCTCAACATTCAGAAAACGAAGATCATGGCATCTGGTCCCATCACTTCATGGCAAATAAATGGGGAACCAGTGGAAACAGTGACAGACTTTATTGTGGGGGGCTCCAAAAATCACTGCAGATGGTGACTGCAGCCATGAAATTAAAAGACGCTGCTCCTTGGTAGAAGAGTTATGACTGACCTAGATAGCATTTGAAAAAGCAGAGACATTACTTTGCCAAAAAATGTTGATCTAGTCAAAGCTATGTTTTTTCCAGTAGTCATGTATGGATGTGAGAGTTGGAGTATAAACAAGCTGAGCGCCAAAGAACTGACTGTTTTGAACTGTGGTGTTGGAGAAGACTCTTGAGATTCCCTTGGACAACAAGGAGATCCAACCAGTCCATTCCTAAGGAAATCCAGTCCTGAATATTCATTGGTAGGACTGATGCTGAAGCTGAAACTCCAATACTTTGGCCACCTGATGCAAAGAACTGACTCATTTGAAAAGACCCTGAGGCTGGGAAAGACTGAAGGCGGGAGGAGAAGGGGATGACAGAAGATGAGATGGTTGGATGGCATCACCAACTTAATGGACATCAGTTTGGGTAAACTCTGGGAGCTGGTGATGGACGTGGAGGCCTGGCGTGCTGCAGTCCATGGGGTCATAAAGACTCTGACACAACTGTGTGACTGAACTGAACTGATCTACATATTCCTTTAAAATGTGAAATTCCACCAATACCTACAAATGTAAAAATAACTAGCTATGTTTGTGAATAGGTATAATAGTAGTAACCTAACTCTCTTTTTTAAATGAATGCCTACTGTATACACGGCTAGTCAGACTCTAGCAAGAACAATGTTTCCATTACAGATAGATTTATGTGCTAGGCCAGTAAAACCCAAAGTGGACAATTTTGAGATTACAACAGGAAAAAGTCAAAAGTAGTTTAGGGTGAAAACCATATGGCATATAGTGTAAGAGTAAGAAGGACTAAGTATTGCTCTCCGTTTAAGAGCTAAAGGGACACTATAAAATCAAGCAATTTTCAAGCCTGTTCCTTGATTCCTAACGGTTTCTCATGAAAATCACTACAATGAAGAAGCTGATTCATGACAAACCACCTGAATAATGTTTACTTCTAGACCTCTAACTGATCATAATCATAAATGTATTCTCTTTCAAAGTGCCCTTTATATACAATAAACGGCTAAATTCAGCCAGTCTCCCTGCTCTCCCATACAGCTCCATAACCAGTTCAGTTCTGGTTGGGTCCTGTAACAGTGAGGCAGCTAGCCTTGCCAATCACGTACAACTGCTGCCCATTAGCAACGAGGGGCACCACCAGATAGGTAGATCTTTTGACATTCCTCGAGGCAACCCCCTCACTCAGCCTTTGTCCAGTAATTTCACTCTCTCCCCTTCTTTCCTGTAAGTTGACTTTTACATCCCTTTCCTGTGAGTCACTAGGAATCCATCACCTACAGATACGACTAAGTGACTTGTCTTTCAGGGTTATATTACACTGTTCAGGTGAATAGGTGAACTGGCATTTGCTGTTTAGGAAAAATTGAAGAGATGCTGAATTAACAAGCATAGTTAATTTGAATTCTCAAGAGTAGTTCAACAGACCAGGCTGCTTGGAACAGAAATTTGCAACTCAGATATTCTGACCTTTTAAATGACATCAAAAGTGTAACGAAAGTGTACTTTACTTCTGCCAACAATAGCATAAATCAGAAAAACGGGCTTAATTAGTTTTGTTTGCAGTAAGCAGAGTTATTAAAAACACAATTCCTTGAGAGCAGTTGGTGTTGCCATGTGGTCTAACCCCTTGCTCCTGGTCTTCCCTTCTGTTTCTTATGGTCCAGAAGCTGACACTTCTCCAGACAAAGCCCTTTGGCTGTGAAGACAATCAGATGTGTGAGGACAAGACTAACGTCAGCCCATCTTCACAAGACTATTGATCTGGAGGAATGTGGTCCTGGGGTGGGATGAGTCCATGTGTGAGGAAGAAGAGCAAGAAAGCCGTTGGTCTCTCAAGAAAAGAGCAGGAATATTCCTTCTACTATGGATGCATTTCAAGACTTGTTCACCCAGCTGTGAACAGTTCACCCCATCTAACTGAATCAGGGGCAAGTGATCCCAGCTCCCCTCCTGCATCTCCAGGAGATGCCCAGATGGCCAAGATCTTTGGCCCAAGTCTACTGACATCTACCCTGTCTCACTCACTCATCATCAAAATTTGCTGGTTTTCTGGAATTTCCAACAGGAATACAGGAAGACTGGTTTCCTATTCTATTTAGCATCTTTGTTAACACTACCCCCTACATCAAGCACCTTCAAAGTCTGGAAGATTAAATACCTTTATAAAAGTGATGCTTTGCCCTGGAGTCAACAGAATTCTAGTTCTCTACTAACTGGCAATTGGCCTTGAACAACTCACTGAACATCTCTGAAAGTCAACTTTCTCAATCAGAAGTGCATGAAATGGAGAGGACTTTACGGATCCATCAAGTTGGAGCTCAACTGACTTGACGGACATGAGTTTGAGCAAGCTCCGGGAGTTGGTGATGGACACGGAAGCCTGGTAGTGTGCCGCAGTCCATGGGGCTGCAAAGAGTTGGATATGACTGAGAGACTGAACTGAACTTACAGCTCCAAGTGTTATCAGATAGTGTCCTAATTGTTTAACAGTGAAATAGACATTCTCAATTAACCAAATAAAATAAATACATACAAACACATGTATCTATGCTCCTAAATGCAATTCACACTTAACATTTCTAAAACAAGAGGCAATCATGGACACTCAGGAAGCTGCAGCTGCACATCAGCCAGATCAGGGTCACCCCTAAAAGCCAAAAGATGCCCCCCTCAATAATTGGAAGAAAGATGAGAGGGCCTTTCAGTTTCCTTTATAACCAAGACTAGAAGACAAAATTCTGAGTTTAACACAGCAATGAACATGTCTGACTAGAGAAATCAACTCAGGAATCAGAAACTATCTTCAAAATTTTGGTCATCAAAAGGTAACCAAAACATCTATCCCTCAACTACAGAAGCAAGCAAAAATGGTGATATAATTATCTTGTCTGTGAGATTTTCAAATGTAAGTAGTCACTTTCCTTTATGTAGCTGAAAATGGAAGGAGTCATTCAGTATTTTCAAATTCAAAGCATTTAATGTTTGATGAAAAATGCATATAAGAACACTCAATGCAGTGTGCACATGAGAGAGAAAAAAGCAAATAATTGAAACATAAACTTAGAACAATTATCAAACCCAACCTTTCTTCTTTACATATCCTGTCTCATAGAAAAGCCCACGGGAGGCCTAAAAAACTAAGGATCTGAAGAAGGAAAAAACTAAAAAATATCACTCCCCATACTTTCATCTATTTCTAATTGAATGTATGCCTAATTTCAAACCAGGGCCAAGATGAATTCCCAAGACTTTGTGCACCCTTCCATAATGATTCAAGTATGTTAGCGCTGTAATACATTTAATTCTTTGGGACATGAAAAGTGTAAACAACTCAATGGTGTAAACAACTTAGCCATTGTCTTTCCTTAAGGAGGACAAACCAGTATTGCCTTTTTAAGGACAATGAAACAATGCTATTCTTCTGCTCTTTTCTCCTCTCTAAACACCTCTTCAGCCACTCTGCGGCTCAAGGATCTCCCCTCTCTGAAAGAGCAGCCACTCTTTCTATTGGAAACTCTCAAATGGCACTCTAAAAGAGAAGGCAATTTATGTCAGGAGCAGTAGTAACTTGAACCTCACTCTCTTGCTGATTAGAGACACAGAAATTAGAGCTGAGATTTCACACATCTGATTTCTCAAGTGTCCCATGGTCTACTCGATGTTGAATCACAAATTTCCTAGAACTCTTGAAGAATCAGCCCATTTCATAAAATGAAACTTTTAATATTTCCCAGGATCAAGTTCAAAATAAGTGTTTTTCTTCAAATGTTCACAAAGCTTGTCATAAACACTATGCATTAAAGTAGTATTAAGAGCAACCTGGTTGTTCTGTAGTACCGAAGGAGCAAAAATTGCTGAGTTGTTAACAGGTTCTCCTGCTATCAGAAAAAAATGAGCGTTCCTATGAAACTGTTTGTAAGCTGAAATGGCGTAAAGTGAAGCAGCAATTACCTCAGACACATCTTGCTAACAGATGTACAAAGCAAATCGAGATAAAGCACAGATGCTCACAGACACAGTGCAAAGCTTCGGTGGCCTGACGCTGAGTGTGCTTCCTGGGGAAGGGGCTTGGTGGTGCCACCCTCACCACTGGGGTGTCCACTGGGTCTCCAGAGGCTCAGTGCCAAACCAACCCTGAAAGCTATTTTTGCTTTTCACTTTTTCATAAAATTGAATATCCTCTTTAGATTTCTTTAGGCTAGCAAAAACAGGTACTAAGGTAGGTCTTCAGCAGAGCAAATTTTTGAAAGGTAGGGGGACCCCTATATTACAGAAACACTTCAATTATCTGAAACACAGTCAAGACCCAGAAAACAAGCAAAAACACTTTTTCAGCCCAAATAACTGATAAATGCAGGACACATGGATCCTGCACTAAAGCCCATGCACTTTACTTACAGAAGGATACTTCAAGGTCACTTACTCTTGTTTTCAACCCAGTTCTTTCTAATCAGTGTGGTTATCCATTTTCCCAAGGTATGACAACCATTAGAACCGAGCAGAATTTAGGAACAGCAAGGAAATGAGTTAAAATCAGGCCAGCTAAGGGCAGCAAGGAATACTGCTGACACCATGCTGCTACCAGAGTAACTGAAACTCTATTAAAAGTAGATATTGGAAAAAAAAATAAAGAAGAGCCATCTAACATAGGGACTCACAGCTCTATCCAGCTTCAGAGTTTCTAAATATCAGAAGTGGCTAAAACGAGAAATTTCAGAGTCTAGGGCCATAGACTTCAGCACGTGTGTACATGCTAAGTCACTTCAGTCACACCCGACTCTTCAACCCTATGGACTGTGGCCACCTCTGGAGACACACAGGCTCCTCAGTCCATGAGATTCTCCAGGCAAGAATACTGGAGTGGGTTCCCACGCCCTCCTCTCCAGGAGACTTCAGTACACACTAGCCCATTGGTGCTACACAAGCAAAACTTTTTTTTTTTTTTTCCAGTTTTTGCAAGGTTTGCCTTCACATTCTTAATTTTAAGCAGTGGAGCTTAACTAATATGATCCCCACACTGACGTCTCCAGAATAATCTATCATTACTATGAGTAAATGTACAGCCTTACAGCAATCACTGTCTTATTCATTTGACACTTGTGAAAATGACTACTCAGATGAAATGGAATAGTCACCGTAATTTTGTTGTAAGTTAGGCTTTTTCTGAATCATTTCAGTTAAAAAGATAAAAGCATTACTAATTCAAGGGTATTTTCCTACTGTGCATATCTTCTGAAAAGTTGCAATGGACCCCAAACTACCAATGTTTAATTGATTTCAACTAGGTCTAAAAAGCACAACCATGATCAGCTGAAAGTAATTCGTCTTCAGCTTCACAGCTTATGTGACTGAACCCAAATGCATTTGAAGATGTATGCTAAACAGAATCAATCAGCTGACTGGCTGGTATTATTTAAACATAATATTAAAGTTACTGAAATATACATACATACACACATACACACAGAGCATATAGATGACAAGGATAATCTCTTTAGAAGATTAAAATGGTCCCCAACATTTCAAGAGTGTTTATAGCTTTGTGCTACTATTACCAGTGCAGCTGAAAACCTTACGTTCTACTAGAAATTACCTCTGTAAGCCATCTAGGTTTCCCAATAATAGTTTGCCCCTCAGATATTTTGCAATATCTTAAACTATATTTCCAATATTAAGCATTCTATGTCATCAAGTAGAACTAACACCCAAAAAAGATGTCCTTTTCATTATAAGGGACTGAAATGCAAAAGTAGGAAGCCAAGAAACACCTGGAGTAACAGGCAAATTTGGCCTTGGAGTACAGAATGAAGCAGGGCAAAGGCTAACAGAGTTCTGCCAAGAGAATGCACTGGTCATACCAAACACCCTCTTCCAACAACACAAGAGAACACTCTACACATGGACATCACCAGATGGTCAACACCGAAATCAGACTGATTATATTCTTTGCAGCCAAAGATGGAGAAGTTCTATACATTCAGCAAAAACAAAACCAGGAGCTGACTGTGGCTTGGATTGTGAACTCCTTATTGCCAAATTCAGACTGAAATTGAAGAAAGTGGAGAAAACCACTAAACCATTCAGGTATGACCTAAATCAAATCCCTTATGATTATACAGTAGAAGTGTAGATAGATTTATGGGACTAGATCTGATAGACAGAGTGCCTGATGAACTATGGAGGGAGGTTCATGACATTGTACAGGAGACAGGGATCAAGACCATCCCCATGGAAAAGAAATGCAAACAAGCAAAATGGCTGTCTGAGGAGGCCTTACAAATAGCTGTAAAAAGATGGGAAGTGAAAAGCAAAGGAGTAAAGGGAAAATATAAGCATCTGAATGCAGAGTTCAAAAGAATAGCAAGAAGAGATAAGAAAGCCTTCCTCAGCGATCAATGCAAAGAAATAGAGGAAAACAATAGAATGGGAAAGACTAGAGATGTCTTCAAGAAAATTAGAGATACCAAGGGAACTTTTCATGCAAAGATGGGCTCGATAAAGGACAAAAATGGCAGGGACCTAACAGAAGCAGAAGATATTAAGAAGAGGTGGCAAGAATACACATCCAGTAGTCATGTATGGATATGAGAGTTGGACTATAAAGAAAGCTGAGCGCTGAAGAATTGATGCTTTTGAACTGTGGTGTTGGAGAAGACTTTTGAGAATCACTTAGACTGCAAGGAGATCCAACTAGTCCATCCTAAAGGAGATCAGTCCTGGGTTTTCATTGGAAGGACTGATGCTGAAGCTGAAACTCCAATACTTTGGCCACCAGATGCAAAGAGCTGACTCATTGGAAAAGACCCTGATGCTGGGAAAGACTGAGGGCAGGAGGAGAAGGGGACAACAGAGGATGAGATGGTTGGATGACATCACCAACTCAATAGACATGGGTTTGGGTGGACTCTGGGAGTTGGTGATGGACAGGGAGGCCTGGCATGCTGTGGTCTATGGGGTCGCAAAGTCGGACACGATTGAGCGACTGAACTGAACTGACCGATATCATTAAATCAAATTTATTCTTATGATAAATGCAACAATGGCAATCCACTCCAGTATTCTTGCCTGGAGAATCCCATGGACGGAGAAGCCTAGTAGGTTACAGTCCACGGGGTCGCAAAGAGTCGGACACGACTGAGCGACTTAACCTAACCTAACCTTGAATAAACAGGTAGAGTATAATCGATTATATTTTCCAAAATGTCTTAAAATTGATATCCTATCAAAGTGTATATAAGGCTACCAAATTACCATACTGAAGCCTGAAGATCAAAAACTATTATCGAGGTCCTTTACCCTCTTGTGTCAGCTCACACAATAGAAAATATACTCAGAGAACCTCAGTTAAAAATCAGTTCTGTAGTATTTCTATAACTGCTGACATTTTTCTCCCAAGAGACAGTCAATTTCTATTGTCCAATGCATTCATTAGTGGTGGTCTGACTTTTTCTAAGCAAAAACAAAAGATGAACGAGAGCGATCACTCATGCTGTAATGTACCACTATTGAAGTCACAGTCAACCTTGCTTCAGAGAAACCCTGCTGGGCTCTTCCACACACAGGTTATCTCATTCCTAACAGACAAGGCCATTTTTGTGTTATCATCATCTTTCATCTGCTCATTAGTAACCTCAACAGAGAATTAGAAGCAATCTTAAAACTCAAGGTAAAACCTATAAACAGAGATCTGAAATGCAGGGTTCTCTTGTGGGAAAAAGCCATTAGGATGGCAGATGCCATGTGATCTCCGTGCACCGTAAGCATCCACTAAAAATAAGTTAGAAACCCCCATGCTTCTTTATCTTGATTTGAAGGCTTTAAAAAGTAGCCTTAAATGATTCGTATGTCAGAGCCCCCCCAAATTAACCTAATAATCCCACCCACCAAAAATTCAAATTTTCAATATATACCCCCAAAGATAGCCTTGGGCTGGGGTTGTGAGGGGTGCAGGTTTTCAGTAGCTGCGGTGATCAGTCCTCTCAGTTCTGGAGTTCAGCAAGGAAAGAACTTCCTTCTTCCCAGGCTGCCTAGGTTTTAAGAGCTTCACTCACACCAACCTATCTTATCCAACAACCAGGCACCTTGGCTAGGGGCTTCCACCTGGTCTGCTTATTAGAATCACCTGAAGGGTTCTTTTTTTTTTTTTTTTTTTTAAAATGTGCCCACAGGACAGTGCCAGAACAAATCAAAGTTCATCAGAATGTGGGGTCCATGCATCAGTGTTTTTACAAAGTCAGCCCAGTGATTTTAACCTGCAGCCAAACTGAAAAACACTGCTCAAAAGCAGTGATTTTGAGCCAGGGGCAATTTTGCCGTCTCGCTACCCCAGGAAACTTTGACAGCCGTCTGGAGATATAATCGTCACAACTGGGGATAGCTTACCGGTAGACCCATAAGTCGGGAGTGCCGCCACACCTGCCAAATCACATAAGACGACTCCCTCCCGACTTTCACCTGCTTTGTGTTCAAGCAAAAACATTTAAACGCTCATCCAAAACACCCATCACTCCAACCCCACACTGACGGACTCTGTAAATGACTCAGCAAATTTGCAATTTGGGATTTACCTCGCTCCTGATTCCTATCTGTTTATAAGCCAGCAATTCAACTAAAGTGTGTGGGGATTTAAAAATTTGAAAAGTCATGTCTTACCATCCATATAAAAAATTAATTTGTAACAGCAGGATAAACACAAGCTACCAGTGCCCAAGTTTCCAGGCTGATGATCCATAAACATCTCATCGTGCCTCTTCATTTTCCAATTAATTACTGAAATAAAAATGCAATGCAAATGGACTACAAATACACTTCGGTGAGGATATCAACTGTCAGAAGATTTGTCACTTTTGAAAAAGAAAACCTGAAGTAAACAAGAAGCTATGGTTTCATTCTAAAGAATACATCTATGTTACATCAAATTTTTAACTAAATTTTTAAAAAATTTATTTTAATAATTTTCTTTTGAAATTGTCTGAACTTAGGCAATAAGATTCCATGATGTAATGTCCTCTCAATCTAGAGACAGACCTTACTTAGCACAAATTGCTTAAAAATTGCACCTAAAATCCCTTCTGGTAAGTTAAGTCGTACATTAATTAGAGAAGTTCTTTATTTAAATGAGTCCTTTTGCAAGAAGAATTGTTTTGTAAGTGAACCACCTGCCCTTAAGTAATCTTTATTTTGGTTCAAGATACAAAATTTCCTCAAAATAGTGTGTACATTTACTTGTCATGCTAGTTAAAAAATAAGCAAGAAATGGAAATCATCAACTTAACCTTCCCATTAACCCATTACCCCCGAAGTCAAGTTTCATGGCTGATGATACATAGATTCTGTGACAGCAACACAACCAAAATATCTTTTTAAAAGACTTTCATCTCTTGTGAGAACTACACAGCTGAGGCTGCCCTGCAATCAGGCCGCTCCTCCACCTCCCTGAGAAACAGCAGCGCAAGGAAGGGCGCCATCAGCAAAGTAAAAGCCCCCGCCAGTCAGGCAGTGGCCTCAACACAACAGTGAATTGGCTTCTCCTGGTTTCCACCTCCCAGCACACACAACTGAGAAAGCAACAGCATCCGCCCTTTCCTGCTCTTTCCAGTTCCAAATCTGTGCTTAAAATATTGGATGTATTAGAAGTCAAGCTTCAGGAGTCAATTTTCAGCACTATGAGATTAGGATGAAATGAAATCCAATACGTAAATCCCCAAGTATAATATTGAAAATTTACCCCTTTGTGTCATTGCTAAAATTGGTGGCCTCGACCACAGCTCAGAGCTGACTGCACACAGACTCTGGGGCAGCTTTCAAATAAAGTGAAAAACCTCAGATACTGAAATTTTTTGGATGCAAAAACTCCACTTCATAAAACCAGTCGTTTTAGTTCTAACTCGGCCACATGTAACATAAAAGAACTGTGAGGATTTTTTTTTGTTAAACAGAAAACTATTTTCTCTCAAGTTCAAAGTGGTTTCAGAACCAAGATGCAGAAAATTAAACCTCTTCCAAAAGGTTTGGAGTCAGGTTTAGGGCTGCTTCAGCAAATGTAGTGGCTGTTAAGTACTGGAAAGTAAAAGAATGTCCAAACACATCTGTACATTTTAAAGAGAACATTTAAACAACCAGAAAGACAACTCACAATGTAAAAGAGCATGCTACTCAGAATACGTTTGAGGAACTTTGGTGAGAGGATTGGGTGGGTTTTGACTGAACTGGGAAGGAAATCATTTGACGCACTCCAGATGGAAAGAAAAGTCACAGATTCCTGTTAAAGTCCCCAACACAATGCAAAACATCCTCAAGGCAAAGTAAGGCATGTTTACAGCACGCGGCAACCCAGTTTCAAGCCATTTAAGGACGCCCTAGTTCTTTATTGTTTTTCATAATAAATACTTATTTCTTCCTGCACATAAGCTGTTAACTGGATTCAAAAAGCTTTGGTCACCTGTCTCAGCAGAGCCCTATAGAAACTATACACAACTAGGAAAATGTTCAAGATACAGAAATTTTAGACTGGTTCTATTTTTATCTTCAATGACCAAGATCTCACCCTAACTACTCAGGGTCCCACAGAATTATTGTTTTCCTCTTCTTCCCCTGTCCCCTCCTCCCCAACATTCTCCAGGCCAAGTGATAAATGCATAAGACTAGGACAAATGGAGGGGGGAGGTAACACACATCATAATTTGGGGCAAATGTATGCTGCCCTTCCCCACCCACCTCCAGGCCAGCACCTGCTGGCACCTGTGCTTTCTTACGTGGCTGGCAAGCCTTTCATCATCTTAACTGTCTACAGAGTTGCCCCGGTTCCGCAGCACGTACTGACCCACCGTTCATGCCACTGTAGACATTCCGGTGATGGGCTGACACATCCTCTTGCGCCTGCCTTCGGAGGGTGCCCTCCCTGCTGCTGCTGCCGCTGCCGCCGCCTCCTCCACCCACGTGTTTGTGATCAGGGCTCCCTCCGAAATGCTGTTTGAGGTGCTCGGGGCTGGTGCCCCTGACCCTGGGGAGGTGCTCCAGGCTCCCACCGAGGGCGTGTTTCTGCAGATGCTCGGGGCTCCCTC
This sequence comes from Cephalophus harveyi, assembly GCA_006410635.1. Classification (NCBI taxonomy): domain Eukaryota; kingdom Metazoa; phylum Chordata; class Mammalia; order Artiodactyla; family Bovidae; genus Cephalophus; species Cephalophus harveyi. The sequence goes on from SJYT01049463.1 coordinate 373,374, forward strand.
CGCTGTGCCTGGTGTGCTCGGGGCTGCCCCCGGGCCTGTGCTTCTGGAAGTGTTCAGGGCTCCCGCTCAGCACGTGCTTGGGCAGCGTTTCCGGGCTGTTCCCTGCGTGTGGGTGCCTCTGCTGTTCTGGACTGCCCTTGCACAAGGGTTTGTGGTGCTCGGGGCTGGGGCCTTTGAGAGCTTTGGGGTGATCTGGGGTCCCGGAGGCCCTAGCTTTCTGCAGATGCTCGGGGCTGGCACTACCGTGCTTGGAGTGCTCCGGGCTGCCCTCCGCCCTGGGTTTCTGCAGGTGCTCGGGGCTGCCGCCGCTCGCGTGGTGCTTGTGGTCGGGGCTGTCGGTGCTGCCCGTGCTCGAAGTGCTGCTGCCGTCGCCCACGTCCCGCACGTAGGGTGCTGTGGTGGCGGAGAGCTGGCACAGGCTGGCCTGGCTGTCGATGGAGCAGCGGCTGCCCGCGCAGCCCGTGCCCTTCTCCTCGTCCAGCAGCACACACAGCTCCTTGAGCTCCATGTTCTCCTTCACCACCTCCTCCTGCTTCACCTCCAGCTCCTTCAGCTTCTGCAGGTATAAGGCCACTTCCTTGTGCATCACCCCCGCTGTATACCGGCCCAGTCTCTGCCACTCCCGGGACACCCTCTTGCCCTTCTGCCGGTCATCATCCAGGAAACAGCAGAGGTCCCTCAGTTCCTGGTTGTCCTCCTGGAGTTTCTGGTTAATATCCTGAAAAGAGACACACAGCCATTCAAGGGAGGAATAATTGTGTATGGGCCGGGGCACCAGGCTCAGACTTTCTGGGAACTGGGAGTCTGGAATGGGTGAGTTCTCTGTGATGTTAGGGGAGGAAGTGAGAAGGTGAGAGCAAGCTAAAGATGCCTAGCTATCCATAAAAATAAAAATAATGGGTATTGATTATGCTCCCTGCCCTATGTTTTACTTGCATTATCTCATCTACTTCTCACCAAACCCTCAGGGGATAATGGTTATCATGGGTCTTTTACAGAATGAGAAACTGGACCTCGAAAAGCTTCACCTGTCCAAGGTCATCCAGTCAGTCTTGAGGGAGCAGCCAGTTCATTAACAGCAAATTGGTAAAAAAGAAAAAAAAAAAAAAAAGACAAGGGTCCCTACCTCACCTTCAAGGAAGAAAGATGGCTACTTGTGACCTGTGAAAGACTTAAAAGCTCTGAAGCAACAGACTTTTCATCACCACAAACAAGAAACACAGCCTTGGTGTGATTCAGCCCATGACATGGGATGTGCAGCCCCAAACCCTCTCTAGGGAGCAGCATAATTGCCCTCCGGTGGCGCTTCAGTCCTGCACATCCAGCCCCTTATTGCCACTCCCAACCTCCACAGGTGTCCCAGGCATCTCATGGAAACTCAGGCTCTTGTGTTATATCCAGGGTCCCCTCCCCAAATCACACGTCTCAGCACATGCCACCTCCACCCATCCTGTTTCTCTTTATAAGAATCTGTAGTTGTGCCTGGCACCTCCTTCTCCCTCACCTCCCATTTGCAAGCCAAACACATCTCCTGAACTCTACCTCTGAAATTTACCTTGTCACTCCCATGCTTTAGGGTCTCACTGCCCTTAGGATAAAATACAAAATCCTATAAGTCTCAAAAGGCTCCCAGTCCTCTTAACTGGCCTACTTTTCCAGCATGAATGGTTATTCCTTCATGAATATTTTGTAAACATCTATTATGTGCGAGGTATTAGTCCAGGTGCTAGGGAGAGATCAGTGGACACAACAAGGACATTGACTGTGGACCTTGACCTTGAAGGACCTTGACCTTCCTATGTCTTTCATTTGGTGGGAAAGATTAGCAAAAAGTATAGAACATAATGTCATATAGTAAAAAGTGCTGGGAAAAAGACTAAAGCAGGTGAAAAAATACTATCTATAAAGAGAAGGCACCTCTACAGAGAAGGAAAACATTTGAGAAAATACCTGAGCAAAATCAAGGAGCAAACATTTGTTGAAAGAGAGAAAGGCCAGTGTAAAAGCCCTGAGACAAGTGTGGCTCAAGCTGCAGCAAGGCCAGTGGACCTAAAGCGGAATGAGCAAGAGGGGTAAAGTGAGGAAGGAGGTCTGGGAGGCGAGGTCCAAGTGGGTGGGTGCCAGGGCTAGGTAATGTGGGCCACAGTGGCCACAGGAAAATTCTGGACTGTTGATGAGCTGAGGCTCAAGGATTGACATGATGTGATACATTCTATAAAGAATCACCAGTGTTCTGTGCAGAAAAGAGTTTGCTGGGGGATGGAAGGAGGGAGTGATTTGAAGTGAGGGAGACAGGATAAGGTGAAAGCTGGAAGACCAGCTAGGAGGCTACAAGGTAAGTCTAGGCACAGAGAGATAATAGCGGCTGCTACCCATGGAGTCAGTGGACAAAGTGGGACCATTCCTCCCCATCACGCACTGAGCCCCACCCAGGCTGGCTGGTCTCAGGCCCAAGGGATGAGCCCTTCCCACTTTCACTCAGTCTAAAGGAAGTCCTCTTCTATGCTGGACCCCTTCAACGTCCCCTCTGTTGGGCTTTTTACAACTTCTAATCATATATGGTTGAATGTGACTATTGGTCAAGTCTCCTTCTTCACAGGACCAGAGTCATGAGGACGAAGCCCCATCTGTTCCTTTCATCTCTGTGCATCCCACACACAGCACCACCACTGTGGATACCGGAGATCAAGGAGTTCAGAATTAATCGTGAAATCCCCATTTAGTCTCCATTCACACAGAGTGAAAGGGGTAGCTGTTTCTTGCAGCACCATCCTTTGGAGAGGGTGAAAGGGGGAAGCTACCTAAGATTTCCCTTGCGTCACAAAGCCTGAAAACCTCTGGTCTTGTGACTGTCAGACGACCCAGAACTAGAGGCACTCGGAGAGGGGACCTGATTCTCTCCAACTCAGACTGATTCCAACACTTTCCTTGATACCGACTAGAAAGTAAACCATAAAGCATCTGCCAACCATGCCTGGCACCTCCTGGCAGTCCTGAGGCCTAAGGCAGGAGTGATTCTCAAGGCCTGAGGAGAAAGAGGACCAGTGCGGCTTAGTTTTCCACTTGATTCTAGCTCCCAGCATTACCAACGGCTCGGTTTCCTCGTGTCTAATGCCCATCCAGTTCTTCCGCTTCTCAGTGCCACCTCTGACCTCAAGCCTGCTGTCTCCAAAACCATCCCCAGGCCTCCCAGCCTTGATCTGCCCCAGCCCCTAACTTCCCTAAGTCATTCCAATTCAAGCTCTCCCTGGCCAGACTGATCTTCAAACACTCTCCCTGCAGCTGACATCTCTCCTGCCTCCATCACCTCCCCTTTGCCAGGGATAATGAAGAAGCCCTTGGACCAGGCCTGAAAGGCTTTCTCCTGCCTTTCTACCTTTAGCCCCCTCTAATTATGAACCAGCCAACTAGGAACCCTGATCAGGTCTAACTTTCCAACTAGAAAAAGCTACCTTGTCCTGTCTGTGAATTCGCCAAAGAGGAGAGCTTGCACTTCTAAGACTCCACCAGCCCTAGAAGAGCACCAGGCACGCAGGAGCACCAGGTCTGAACGAAAGAATGAATGAATTTCTACTCACTGCTCAATGCCGGTAAGAAACACTCCCCAGAGCACTCATTCATTGGGCATCATTTTTTTTTCTTTTTTAATGTAGATGGCTTCTGGAGGGCAAGAATCCATTTCAATGTCTTTCTTTGCACATTTGATTCATCTGACTTGGTGCACTGCACACAGTAAGCTTAATAGGTGTTGATGGAGCTACAGACCCTTTAAAGCCCTAGGCAAATGATTCAAACAAGACACAGCTCTAGCTACTGACAAAAGGCTTCTTATTGTTTTTTGCTAGCTCCTGCTGTGTTGGAGCCTATAGTAATAAAAGAATAAATTATCCCTTGACACGGGTGCTTTATGAAAAATCAGAAGCTGTGGATATTCTGAGAAAATAATGCTAAACAAAATCAGTCTTTCTCAGCTTCAAAAATTCTTGCACATTTAGCTTAATTCTGGTATCTCACAGAAAGTTCAAGTCACGTTCTTCTTCATCTTAATCCCCATGTGAAAATATTACCTTTTGACTATCCTACAACTATTCCTGTTTTCTCCAAATCTGGGAAGTAAACAGGACTTGTGCCACCATGGGTTGCTTCCCAAATGGAGTGAAGTATATACATGTGACCCCTGAACAAGCTGGGGGCTAGGGGTGCTGACAGCTGGCCAAGTTGAAAAGCCATGAAACTCACAGTTGGTCCAATGGCACCCCACTCCAGTACTCTTGCCTGGAAAATCCCATGGACGAAGGAGCCTGTGGGCTGTAGTCCATGGGGTCGCTAAGAGTCGGGCATGACTGAGCAACTTCACTTTCACTTTCATGCATTGGAGAAGGAAATGGCAACCCACTCCAGTATTCTTGCCTGGAGAATCCCAGGGACGGAGGAGCCTGTTGGGTTACCATCTGTGGGGTCGCATAGAGTCGGACACGACTGAAGCGACTTAGCAGCAGCAGCAGCATACACATCAGATCCGCAATCACGGATTCAACCAATGGCAGATCATAGCCCTGCAGTATTTACTAGTGAAAATATCCCTAAAAAAGTGGACCTGAGCGATTCAAACCTGTGTTGCTCAAGTGTCAGAATTCTAGTTGAGGTTGAAGGGATAGGTATTGCCTCATTCAGTTTTATCAGTATCCCCTTTTTTTTCATTTATTTCATTTATTCACTATTCCTTTTTTCATTGCATGCATGCTAAGTCGCTTCAGTCATGTCTGACTCTTTGCGACCCCATGGACTGTAGCCCACCAGGCTCCTCTGTCCATGGGATTTTCCGGGCAAGAATACTGGAGTGGGTTGCCATACCCTCCTCCAGGAATCTGCCCAACCCAGGGATCAAACCTGCATCTCTTATGTCTCCTGCATTGGCAGGTGGGTTCTTTACCACTAGCGCCACCTGGGTTCTTGCAAATATTATGTACTCTCCAATTTTTAGCTATTTCCTTTGCCTTCTAATGAATAGCTAAGCAATCAGCTTGATAATAACCTTGTGAGATAGTTTTTTCAAATCTGTCACTTTAAGACTTGGGTTGTCTTTTTCAAAACAGTATTTTTTTTTAACATTGCAACAGGCCACTAGATGTTACCCATTTGTCTAAAGTGGGCTTTTTAAAAGACTAAATGTATAATCACTTGAAATTCACATCATCCCAAATTTCATACAGAGGGCTCTCAAGTATTGCATGTGTGTGTGCGTGCGCTCACTCACTGAGTCATGTCCAACTTTCTTGTGACCCCATGAACTGTAGCCAGACTCCTCTGTCTTGTTATTTTCCAGGCAAGAACACTGGGGAGGGTTGCCAGGGTACCTTCCCAACTCAGCGACTGAACCCGCATCTTCTACATTGGCAGGTAGATTCTTTACCACTGCACCATCAGGGAAACCCCTCAAGTACTGTAACTGAGGTTAAAGAATTATTTTGTTGTTTTTCCATCATTGCAGGATGGGGAATTAGTGTGTTAGAGAGCGAGGAGGAAAATTAATGTGCTGGAGATAAATCCATAGAGATTCAGTTGCCCCCAACCTCTCCTGCCAAAATTCTGGGCCAGAGCCGTGTGAGTGCTGGTACATGTTCAGAGAGCAGGAACGTGGTTCTCAGGAATTCATCCCCTTCAACATCAGCACCCTAACCAGAATCTCCTTTCTCGAACCCCTTTTAGGAAGACGCATCCCAACCAGAGAATGTCAACCAGCCAAAAGAAAAAAAATCAGCTTACTTGGATCATTTCATATCTGTGTGACCTTAAGAAAGCTATTGAACCTCACTGGGTTTCTTCATCTGTGTATCATTTAATCTTCATCAAACTTCATGCAGAAATAATATACCCATTTAGCAGATGAAAAAAACAAAAGCTCAAAAAGGTGAGTTATTTGCCCATGCTACCCAAATCATCAGGGTCCCAAACCTTTCACTTTCCACTGCTCTACCCTGCACTACCAAGCCAATGCTTTGACTTAGCCACAGGCCACTCAAAGGATGAGAAGGTTGCTTCCATCTCCCCATGTCCACAGCCAGAGTACCAAGCTAGTAGCCTTCAAAATACTGAAATGCAATTTCAAAGGCAACTCACAGAAAGAGACATAAAAAAAAAAAGCTAAGTGTTATGGCCTTAATTACTCCAAACTTATAGTCTTCAGCTGAGAGTCCCAAACCAACAGAGGGCAAAAAATAAATCCCCTTCCTTCCAATTAAATGAAAATAAATGTACTATTACTTATTCAGTCAATGACATTTATGGATCATGATGGTGTCTATGGAAGCTCTGAGCCGAGATGAAGAAGGGAAGGAAGATGGCTGGCCCCTTGACTGGGCTTTACCACAGCCCTGGGCGGGGTGGGGGCGGGATGATGGGGATGAGGAGTAGAGGCTGTGTCAGATAGCAGTAACCTGCCCCCGTCATTTCTGAACTCGGTGGACTGGTCACAAATTTCAGCCACAAGGGAGACTACTTGAGGTATAATAGCTGCTCTTAACTGGCCGTACAGGTATTCCTCTAAATGAGGTTACTGGAATCAAGACCAGGTCCCCCATTCCCCACACCACTTACACATAGATTTACACACACACTCCACACAAATGAAAAGAACTTTCAAGTATTTCTAAGCACTTATGTCAATGCTCTGGAGAAGGCAATGGCACCCAACTCCAGTACTCTTGCCTGGAAAATCCCATGGACGGAGGAGCCTGGTAGGCTGCAGTCCATGGGGTCGCGAAGAGTCAGACATGACTGAGCGACTTCACTTTGACTTTTCACTTTCATGCATTGGAGAAGGAAATGGCAACCCACTCCAGTATTCTTGCCTAGAGAATCCCAGGGATGGGGGAGCCTGGTGGGCTGCCGTCTATGAGGTCTCACAGAGTCAGACACGACTGAAGCGACTTAGCAGCAGCAGCAGCATGTCAATGCTCCATACTATAAAAATCCCTAGGAAATTAATTACAAACTCTTCCAAGTCATATTATAGTTCAAGCCATAGAAGATGAAATTGGAGGATCATGAACTATACTTGGGTCCGGCTTTGCTTAGGAAACTGGGACTGATCCGGAAGATACATATACATGCACCTATGCATCGTCACCTGAGGACAATAACCACCATTTTTGCAGACAAGTCCAGAATTAAACCTTTGCCTACATTATCATAATTTATTGTCACAACCCCCAAGGCGACGGTTACTATGATTTGCATTTTATTAATGAGTAAAATGAAGCTCTGAGAAATTAATTACCCAAGCTCACCCTCCTGGCCAAATGAGGATTCTACTGTAGATGCTAATCCACCTCTGAGATGATCTCCCCACTACCCGGGCCTGCCTCTAATCCCCCAAGAGCCTAGTACTTAATAAATAGTCCATTAGTAATGAGTTAAACCAAAAGAGAGATTAAGCCTTGGGGTTTTTCTAACTGAGCTTCTCCCAACTGCAGCCACTCTAGGGACCACATGACAGTCAGCTGGAGCCTCAGGGCAGGGCCATCTCCACCTGGAGTGGGCCCAGCACCCAGGTGAGCATCTTGCTTTCTGCCGCTCCCACTCCCCTTTGCCCCAGATTCCTAGAGCTGGACCGCTGAGGAAATTCGGTAAGCGTCTAGGGCCCGAGAAGCGGGGTGGGAGTGGAAAGCGGACAAGGACAGCATGTGCCTGCGGGTATTTGCTCCCCAGGTTCCTTCAGTGATTTCGTTTGTGTCTGGCTTCCTATAAACAAAAGAAGAACAATGAGAGGAAGGAATACCAGGAGGCACCAGCGCAAGCAGCGAGGAAAGGAAGTTTGTGGTACACAGGGGCAGGGCGGTTCCCCACCACTCATCTGCGGCAGCCACTGGGAAGGGCACACTGCCGGCACACTCAGAGGCTTCCAGGAGAAAAGAAACTTCGTGGGGGTTTGGGGCTTTACTGTTTTGCTTTTCTTTTGTTCTTTTCTCTCCCCTAATAGCAAAGAAAGGAAAAGCATCGTTGGCTGATACTTGAGGTGCCTTTTCAAATCCCTGTGCTTCCCGCACTGAGTCCCTCTGCCCTTCACCCCAGGCTAGATGAACTTATAATCAAATAGGGGGCAAATGGTACGGTCGGGCAACCCCAGATAATGCCAGTCTAACTCGAGGAGAAGGAAAGCATCGGAAGGTAGAAAACAGAACGGGAAGGCAGAGGTAAGCTTCTCTGCAAGATGAGACATAGCCCAGCTCCAGGGATGGCGCCGGGCTTCACACTGGGCGCCCCGTCAGCCCCTCTCCCCTGTCCCTTTCTTCACCTTTTGCCCCATGGAGAAGTCGTGGCGCCAGAGCAACGTTATCATATCCCTGATCCCCAAGGGCGAAGACGCTCTGGACTCAACCTTTCGCTCGTTTTTTTTTTTTTTTTTTTTTTCTGCCTGGCTGTAACTTGGCTCCCCAAAGCACCGATTTTCCAGGTTTCCTGGGAAATTAAAGATTCCGCGCGCCCATCGCTGACCTCCAGCCTTTCGACATCCTTGGAGCACGCTCCTGGGGCCACAAAGGACCACCGAGCTCGACGCTAGCGCGCCCCATATAGAGAAGAGGAAGGAACCGAATGTCTCCGAAGTTTGGAAAAGTTTCCAAAGGGCTGGGGAAGGGGAGCGGGGGGTGCAGACAAGGGAGAAAGGGGAGCACTACCTGTTGACGGAAGGAGGGAAAGTCGTCTGGCCCCACCTCCCCGGGGCGCCCAGCTCCCCGCCTTGCCGAGCTCAGCGCTCACCTTGAGCCCGCGTATCTCGCCGAGGTGCAGCTGCAGGCGGCGGTTGACCTCCCGGATGAGGTTGCTGTGGTCCAGCATCGCGCTCACCTTCTCGGCCTCCGCGCGCCGCAGGCAACGGATCAGCTCCTCCTTGCTCCACTGCAGCAGCTCCTCGTCCGACACTTTGGACAGGTCCTCCACGGCAGCGGCCGCAGACGGGCCGGCAGAGGTTGGAGGACAACTTTCCGCCGCCGATGCGCCTCCAGCCGCTTTCGACATGGTATCCGCGCGGCGGCAGGTGCGAGTGGGTGGAAAAGGCAAAGCGACTCCCGAAGACGCGGGCGCTGCGGGGCCGCCTCCGCCCACACCCCTGTGCGCTCCAGCGAGTCAGCTGCACCGCCCAGGGGCCGCTGGATTGGGGCGGCAGGGGTCGCGCTGGACAGCCATCCTACCTCGCCATCTCCGCGCGCGCGCCCGCGCACCCCAAGGGCCGGGCAGCCACCCGCGCGCTGCGGCCAAGGCACATCCCGACTCCGCGCAGGTCCATGGTGAGGGGCGCTGGGAAGCGGGTGCCGCTCGGGGAGACACTGGGGAGCCGCAGCCCGGTTCCCCTGCCCTCTCTGCCGCCCTAATTCGAGCCTGTCGCCCCCTACACTCTCGCACGCACACAACGCACACGCGCTCACTTTCTTCCCCTCTGCCCAGCTGCAGCCCCGCCTCTCTCCTAGCCTCGCAGGGGCGCGCTGGGCCCCGCGGCACCTCCGGGGCTAAGCTGGCGCCGCCGCCGCTGCTGCCCGGGTGATCCGTGCGGACGGACGGCGGCGCTCCTCCGACCGCCTTAGCTACTCCCGCCGTCGCTCCCAGGGAAGCCTAGGATTTGCAGCGCCGAGCCGAGGGGGGTGGAGGCTGGGTGGGAAAAGGCTGGATCGGCAGGAGGAGGAGCCTGGAGCCAGGGCCGCCTGCAGCCGGCCGCACCTCCCGCGCGGGCCGGACGCAGCTGCAGCCGTTCGCTTGCCTGCTGGGATGCCGAGGCACGCTCTCCGCTGTCCCGCCGGGGAAGGCCGGGGGTGCGGCTCGTTCTGCGCCCCGGCGCGGGTGGGGCGGGAGAAGTATGAGAAGACGTGACGCTCGGGCTTTGGGAGGCTCGCGGGCGCCACCGTGTGACCGAAGTTACTGCTCCCTCCGCCTCCTTGCCTGCCAAGCTCGTTACCGGGCAAGGGAAACAGCTGTGAGCAAAATGAGAGCTACTTGAAGAAACTGGGGTTCAGGAAAGGTGGGTAGGACGACATGAGGGTAACCGTCTGAGTATACTTTGGAGGACAGAAGAAAAGGTCGGTGGCAAAGTCATGGGCTGTGGGGAAGGAACGTATAAGAAAACCCTCTAAGAAGGGGTAAAAGGCTTCTGGGCAATACTCTAGGGACCACACACCCTCACACTCACCAGAGCAGGCCTCTGTCTTGTCTAAAAACCCACTACTTAGTGAAGAAGCTTAAGGGGAGGTTCGATCTTTTATATTTTTGTTTGAAAAACATCAAAGCCTTAAGGGAAAAATAAAAACTCCTGCCCAGGGAGGGATTTGATTTAGCTCATATCTGAATGGTCTAGTGGTTTTCCCTACTTTCTTCAATTTGAGTCTGAATTTGGCAATAAGGAGTTCATGATCTGAGCCACAGTCAGCTCCTGGTCTTGTTTTTGCTGACTGTATAGAGCTTTTCCATCTTTGACTGCAAAGAATATAATCAATCTGATTTCGGTGTTGACCATCTGGTGATGTCCATGTGTAGAGTCTTCTCGTAATGAAATCCCTTACAATATACAGTGAAAGTGGGAAATAGATTTAAGGGACTAGATCTGATAGACAGAGTGCCTGATGAACTACGGATGGAGGTTCTTGACACTGTACAGCAGACAGGGATCAAGACCATCCCCAAGAAAAAGAAATGCAAAAAAGCAAAATGGCTCTCTGAGGAGGCCTTAAAAATAGCTGTGAAAAGACAGGAAGTGAAAAGCAAAGGAGAGAAGGAAAGATAAACCCATTTGAATGCTGAGTTCCAAAGACTAGCAAGGAGAGATAAGAAAGCCTTCCTCAAAGACCAGTGCAAAGAAATAGAGGAAAACAATAGAATGGAAATGACTAGAGATCTCTTCAAAAAAATTAAAGATACCAAGGGAACATTTCATGCAAAGATGGGCTCAATAAAGGACAGAAATGGTATGGACCTAACAGAAGCAGAAGATATTAAGAAGAGGTGGAAAGCATACACAGAAGAACTATATAAAAAGGATCTTCACAAGCATCACCAACTTAATGGACATGAGTTTGGGTAAACTCCGGGAGTTGGTGATAGACATGGAGGCCTGGCGTGCTGTGGTCCACCGGGTCACAGAGGGTCGGACACGACTGAGTGACTGAACTGAATGAACTGCTCAGGGAAGCCTGGATTTTGAGGTCAGCAGTCACCTCCTCTCTGAGTACTGCCCCTTAGGTAAGCTGTAATGCCAGTCAAGGCTTCCCTGTATTACTGCTTGGCCTTTTATGGTGGTAATTTCTGGAAGAGGTACCCTGTGTCCCTGTGTACTATGTTTGGGCTACAAGAGTCTCTTCCCCTATCCTCAGTTCTGCTCTCACATATGATTCACATGGGATCATCTGAGAGGAAAACACTTGTTTTTGCCTGAAGAAGTGGATGCATTTGGTCCTGGGCATAGTGTATACTCACTGAAGTGACATGCGCAGGACCAAGGGTGGGGCATGTTGTGGGGCAGAGGATGGAGACAGGGTCAGAAAACCAGAGAGATTTGCCCCCAAGGGACTTCAGAAAACCAAGGTGCAGAGGCAATCTCTCTGTCCAGTAGGATGAGGATCTAAATCAGAGGACCAGCCCCCACCAGCTGCTCAGTGTATGTCTCCTGATAAAGCTGCTACCTGTTAAGAGACGATCGCTCAGGGACTTCTGAGACCTGATTTCCTGGAAAGCCTGAATGGTGGTGTCTCCCTTTGACCTTGATGCCCTTAAAGTTCCCCTCCACTTAACTACACTTCAGACAGGTTTCTTCCTGCTCATCCTGAAGGTCCATGACTTCACTTTCCAGAGAACACTTACTTTAGAAGACTTTTCATTGTAAATTCGTTCTCTGCTCTCTTGAACTGTAGATCACCTCCCAGCTTATCACCAGTATTACCACCCAGAAATTCTTTCTCAAGGACCTGAGAGCCATCCCTTTGAAATGTGATCATCAAGGAAGATAGTGCCCTAGCTCTCTTGGAGGTAGACGCCTAACTTCAATGAGTGCCAGTTAGCAAACACAGATGGCTCATCACATCAGCTAGCATCCCCAACACCCAGACTCCTCTAGTGCTGTTGACCCTGGAACAACAAGAGTTTGAACTGTGGGGTTCTGTTTATACCTGGAGCTCTGGCCATCCATCTACATTTGAGGCAGGAAGGAGGTAGAAGCAGATGGCAAAAGTTCTCTTGGTAACATGACCCAGTGAATCTCATTTATATCCTAATAGTCAGCGCTTACCATCTGACCACCTCCCAGCTTCACAGGAAGCTAGGTAGTTTTTTTAAGATAAGCACAATAATGTCACAAGTAAAATCAAAGTTATGTTAATAAGAAATAAGGAAACTGATATTATAAAGCCAATTAACAGTTTCATATGCAAACCTTAGCAAGGGATTCTGTATACAGTAAATGGAGGTGTCTAAAACCAGCCACTATGTGACTCTATGTCATTAGGTCCTGATGGTTTTACCTCCTCTGTCCTTCTGAATCAACTATTCCATAATAGCTCACTATTGCTCAACCCAGAGTCTCATTACGTCTCACCTGAGTGTCCACACTGGTTCTTCTGACTCCAGCATCAATTCTCTAGAGTTCACACAACTGCCCAAATAAACTATCTTAAACAGTCAAGTCAAGCTGTTTCACCCCTCAGGTAGGGTGAATCAGTGCTCATCTCAACCTCCAGGTATAATTCATACCATCTCTGCCCGGCGACTTTGCAGCAGCTGCCACCAAGGCAGCAGAGTTTATCCTCCCTCTTGATGATTTTGCGCTTGGCCACAGGACTTGCTTTGCTAATGGAAAGTGGGTGCACCTGAGAGTGTATCGCTTCCCTGGTGAGAACTCACCCGCCTGTACTTTCACAGTTCATGTGGAAAGAGCTAACCTTGGGTGGCTGCTGTTGCTTCAGTCTGGGCCCCACACAGAGTCACCCTGAAGCCAGGCCACCCTCCCCTTGTAGACTCAGATCTGTGTGCAAGAATGTGTGATTGTCAGTAAGACACTGAGTTTGGGGTATCTTTATTGTGCATCATGAATGTGATAGGTAGGAGATACAACTCCCTTGCTGAAATCCCTTCAGTGGCATCTCAGTATCTCTCCATAGGGCAAAGCCACGTTCCTTAGCAGAGCACAGAGGGCTGGCACAGTCTGGCCTTTGCCTACCTTGCTTCGTATTTCATACTTATCCAGTGCCAAACTGCCCATCACTCCCTATGGGCGCTCTCCATACTTCTGTGCCCCACTGATGCTCTTCTCTTAGTTCCTCTCCTGTCTTTTCCCCTGAACAACTCACACTGATTTTTCCCATGGGCACCAGCTTCTCCAGGTCCCTGGCATCAGCCCACACTCTTCAGTGGAAGTAGGAGTGAGTATCCCATCTCACCTCCAGTGCATACCATAGCTCAGCACTTGAAACAGAGTATCAACTACAGAACAGTACAGGTAGAGACTCAGACTAACCCAGCTCAATCCTAGTAGAAAGTTTAGCTTCAGCCAGAGTTTAATAATCTATCTTTTGTATTGTCTCCAAACCCTACAGACCCCCTTCCTCCCCTACAGAGCCCCTCAGGACCACTGGAGATGCTTGCTTTTGAGGACATTACTGAGTATATTCCACAATGCATTGTCACGACACTGCATCCTCATCCATGAGACTTCTTGGCAACTCATTAGTTTTAATCTTATGGAGACTGAATTATCCAACTGGTAAGCATTCTTTGCACTAGCTGCTGAGAAGTCAGATCCAAATTTGTGGCCCACATTCAGCTACTTCAACAAGACTTAAGGAATATCGTCTGTTGACTAATTCTGACTTCTGTCATTTTTTTTTTTACTGTCAAATTTCCTTCTCCAAATTTCCAAATTTATCTTTTACCTTGTTCTGTATGTATATTTGTACATTGTCAGATACATACATCTGTAAACATACACACAATTTTAAAAAAAGGAACAAAAGGGAAAGAGAGGACTTTTCTTCAGTCATAGACCATATATGTTTTGTCTCCCATTTACTTTGATGTCTTTTCCCTCTATCAGCCCTAAACTCTGTCAACAAGGCCTGCTTCCTACTTAAAGTCAGCACTTAATAAAGGAGGGAAGCAAGGAGAGAACAAGCTTCCTAGAAGCTTTTGTTCAGAATTTTTTATCCCCCTGGTTTGGAATGCCTCTTCCTTTTGAAAATATTAATTACTGTTTGGCATTTGCTATTATAGAAGTCAAAGGAGAGCTTTGCAGTTTAGAAAACTTTTCAGATTTTTCAAAATTGTTTAAAGGTAGGATATTATGGTGCTCAAATGCTGCAAAATGCTCTCAGGTGACAGGTTTATTTGCTGATGATGCCAGAGTAAGTAATGGTACTGCATCAACAAGAGGCTTATCTCATAGTATGTGTGTTGTGTCAAGTAACACAAGCAGCCATTGAAACATCCTATCTTGCTCCCCCAAGGGCCCGTTTCCCAGGCAACATTTCAAAGCTCGATGGAAGTACATCAGACTTTAGCTTTGGTGTCTAATTCTGCATCCAGATCCAGAGAACATGGCCCTTGTGTGGAGCTCGGAAACAGCTGAGATTCCCAGCTCTGGTGAGAAACCTCTGGGGGTGGTGGGTGTTATTGATGATTGACTCCAAAACATGTTTCTGCCTCAAGCCAATGCGGAAGTGCTTTGCCTTGATCCAGCCCCCAAAACAGGACATTTAGGAGCTTGCTGGGTTTTATTGTACTTTGTTCTGCCAAGTACCAAGGCAGAAACTTCCAGGCAAGTGTTAATGTCACTGCCAGAAGCACCCAAGGGAGAGAGGTTCAGTCGGCCTGATCGTCAGGGTTGGGATCCCCCTTGACTCCAGGCTCATGGGAAGAGCAGCTCTGCCCCCTCACACGCACAGTCTCACAGCTGCACCGTGGGTGGGATGAGGCATGCCCCTCAGGGAAGAAAGTGAAAGCAGAGGGTACTTCAGGAACTCCTATTTTCTGTCGTTTGTAAAAGAAACAGTCATACCCGTTCATGGTCATCCCTGGACCTTTAATGCTGTTGCCACTGTTAACCCTCCTCCGGTCTTTACTCCACAGATTCTCAGCCTTGATTGCATATTGGAATAACCAGGGCTTCTCCCTAGAGATTTCTGATTTGATAAGTCTGGGGTACAGCATACACATTGGGGTTTTTTTTTAACTCTTCACATGATTCTGTTGTGTATCCATTTGAAAATTACTGTTAGATGGTGTAGATGGAACAGAAGTACAGTACAAACCACAAATTCAAGTCACAAATGAAATTTTAAAGTTCCTCGTTGTTTAGTCCCTAAGTCATGTGTGCCTCTCTGTGACCCCGTGGACTGTAGCCCACCAGGCTTCTTTGTCCATGGGATTCTCGAGGCAAGAATACTGGAGTGGGTTGCCATTTACTTCTCCAGGGAATCTTCCTGACCCAGGGATCAAACCCATGTCTCCTGCATTGGCAGGCAGGTTCTTTACCACTAAACCACTGGGGAAACCTGCAAAGTTTCTAGTAGTTTCTTTTTAAAGTAAAAATAAACAGGTGAGACTAATTTTAATAATAGGTTTCATTTACCCTAATGTATCCAAAATGTTAGTTCAATGTGTAATCAACATAAAAATTATGAGTGAGATGCTTTGCATTTTTGTAGTAAGCTTTCAAGATCTAACATGAGTTTTATGCTTATAGCACATCTCAATTCAGACAAGCCACATATCAAGTGCTCAATATCCACATGTGACTAGTGGCTTCCAAATTGGACAGCACAGATATATTCTATTTGGTGGGGGGGATGGTGGAGGAGTGGAAGAAAGAGAGTGGCCCCTGTGGTGGACTGAATAATAACACCCTCAAAGATATCCTGTGCTAATCCCTGGAACCTATGAATGTTACGTTACATGGTAGTAACAGACTTTGCAGATATGATTGCATTAAGAATCTTGAGATAGAGCAGTAGCTTATCCTAGCGGGTCCTGCATGCAACCACATGTATCCTTATAGAAGGACACAGAGGCAGAATTCCCCGACAGGAGAGGAGAGGGCTATGTAACCACAGTGAC
Organism: Cephalophus harveyi; assembly: GCA_006410635.1. Lineage (NCBI taxonomy): Eukaryota > Metazoa > Chordata > Mammalia > Artiodactyla > Bovidae > Cephalophus > Cephalophus harveyi. The sequence continues at coordinate 389,460 of SJYT01049463.1, forward strand.
TGGGATTGGAAAGATGAGCCTGCAAATAAAGGAATGCTGGCTTCCACTAGAAACTGGAGGAGTCAAGGAACAGACTCTCCCAAGAGCCTCTGGAGGAAACATAGCCCTTCCGACACTTTGATTTCAGCCGCTTAAGACTCGTTTCAGATTCCTGGCCTTCTGTGAGAAAATAAATTTCTATTATTTAAAGATGTTAAATATGTGGCCACAGTAGGAACTAATACTTTTTATATGTAGTATTGTAGTCATCACAGCCTGTCTTCTTTTATAGCTAGTTGAATACCTATTGATATATTCTTTTTTTTTTAGTATAAATTTATTTTAATTGGAGGCTAATTACAATATTGTATTGGTTTTGCCATACATTGACATGAATCCGCCACTGGTGTACATGTGTTCCCCATCCTGAACCCCCCTCCCACCTCCCTCCCTGTATGCATCGAACCTGGACTGGCGATTCGTTTCACATATGATAATATACATGTTTCAATGCCATTCTCCCAAATCATCCCATCCTCACCCTCTCCCACAGAATCCAAAAGACTGTTCTATACCTCTGTGTCTCTTTTGAGGCAGGGATATGCATATTCATTGATGAACCCTCACCACACCCGGCTGGTTAGGTGGTTGCTATAGGCATCAGCCAAGGTTGTTCAGATGCACCTGAAGTGGTGTCTCCAGGGTGCCCACATTGTGTGTGCTCTGGAAAAGCATGAAAGGTAGGCTGCCTCCAAGGGAGATCTCTATCTGACGGAGTGACAACAAATCACAAACATCTAGACATTCATCTGATCCATTGTAACACCTGCCTGCCCTAGTCTCTTGAAGTTTCTTTGAGAAGCAGTAACCCCAGGAGTAGAGAAAAGGAAGAAAGTGCTAGACGCAGGAACTGCCTACCAGGTCTGACCTGTGATGCAAACTCCAGCAGAACTAGCCCAGCCCCGCCTGTCTCAGGGCAGACCCACCCCCATGGGAATTTTTTGTCTCTTTGCTGAGCTGCCTGAAATAGACATAGTTAAGAGTCTCACGGGTGAAAATACCTTTTCACTTGTCTGCTCAATAAGATAGCTTTGCTCCTAATGTGGAGATCAGCTGCTCTGAGGGTGTGTAAGTTTGATTAGGAAGTCTGCTCTTAGGCAGAAGGACAGTCTCCTGGAAGCATTTGTACCACCTGGGATGTTGCTTATCATGCCCCCATATAATTTAAAATGATAAATGACAGAGCAAAAATTGAAGTACACACTGTCCTTCAGAACAGAAGCTTCTAAAATGCTGTGGGCACACTGAACTGGAGAACTCTCATGGGCGAGGTACACGTTCTTACTGAAAAAACTATGACCATGCATTTGATTCCCTTTTATATATGAGTAGTCCAAGGCTCAGGCCAGACTCTCACAGTTAACACAGTATCATCCGAATGATAGTCTTCATCCAAAGAAAACAGGAGGAGTGTGAAGATTCTGCAGGTGACGCTCTGGCCCCCAACCTTCCATACAGCCTTCAAAGACTGGCATGGGGTCTTCAGTGGTGCCCTGAGTCCCAGGTTTTTGGAAATAACAGCAGAGCAAACATAGAATGAGAACAGCCTCTGAAGGTGACATAAAAGGGGTTCTTATGCCTTTGCCACTGGGAAAGAAAATCTAATTGCAGAATATTTTGCAAGGAAGGGAGTTGTAACATTTTTTTTGTCTTTTGGTTTGTCTGGTAGCATCTACAGAAGTTGCTAAAGCAGGCTCTTTCCCATAGGGATATTTGCAAAGGATGTTGTCTGCCTCAGCACCACTGTGCTGCTGCTAATTCCTGCCCCTTCATGTTGCAGCCTTAATGTCAATGCCCCAGAGATACCATCACTAATCAGATGATCAGAAGGACCTACTCCTTCATTGTGGGTTCATCACCTTATTAGTTTCCTTTATAACACTTTTCATTTGAAATTATTTCTGTTTTGTTTGTTTACTTTCCATTTTCAGCTGGGAAAGGCACATAGGGAGGAAGTGTGTTTGTGTTGTGCCTGACTCATGGTATCTATTCAGAAACTCTTTTTTAGTAACTAGATAAATTGCAGATGTTTAATATTTGCTTATCAGCACAGCAAGCCCCTAATCACTCTATGCTTTATAACAGTACAAATCCCCCAATATAGAAGGCTGATATAGTTGGTCTGGGGTGAGGTCCTGGAAATGTGTATTCTAAAAGGCTGCTTCTTGCTAACCCTGATGTGATCAGTCAGTAGAACAGCATGCAGGACCCGGTGCCTGCCTCCTCACACAATTTGTATTTGTTCTCATTGCAGTGAGACATGGCAACAACCTAATTCACACACCCATTTTTGGATCTTGGGGATGTCTGAGGGTATCTTGTGACTCCTATTTGCATATGTACCCTTGTCTAGCCACAAGAAGGCATAAATAAAATTCAGAGCTGTGGAACTGTGGTGTTGGAGAAGACTCTTGAGAGTCCCTTGGACTGCAAGGAGAGCCAACCAGTCCATTCTGAAGGAGATCAACCCTGGGATTTCTTTGGAAGGAATGATGCTAAAGCTGAAACTCCAGTACTTTGGCCACCTCATGCGAAGAGTTGACTCATTGGAAAAGACTCTGATGCTGGGAGGGATTGGGGGCAGGAGGAAAAGGGGACGACCGAGAATGAGATGGCTGGATGGCATCACTGACTCGATGGATGTGAGTCTGAGTGAACTCCGAGAGATGGTGATGAACAAGGAGGCCTGGCGTGCTGCGATTCATGGGGTCGCAAAGAGTCGGACACGACTGAGCGACTGAACTGAACTGAATGGTACCTTGTATACACCATGAGTTAATGCTCCCCAGTAAGAAGGAGAGACAGAGACCACCAATATGGTGGGAATTGGGGGGAATATTCAGGGTAGCTAAAGAATTTCACTTTCTGGAAAATGCATCCCAAGTTCCTTGGAACCTCAAAGTGACATACATCTTTTGGGGGTTTGCAAAAGAACCAAAAGGTAGACCACCTAAGGATGGCCACGTGAACCCTATGCAGATTTGAGTGATTGGAGATCAATACTAAATACTGTTTTAGCAATAGATGGGGAATGAGGCTGGAAATGGCAGTGACAGGGAGCAGAGTCCACAGCCACACAGTAGTAACATCAAAAGGGAAAAAAAAAGGAATTGAGTACCTGAGAAATTAACATCACCCTGGGCCTTTACTCTTCATGGTGTGGTCCAAGGACCAGCGGGCATGGTCTTCACCAAAGACTTTGCTAGAATATCAGAATTCCTGCCCCCATTCTGGAAGTTCTAAATGGGAATCTGCCTTTAGACAAGCTCTCCAGGCAATTTATAAGAACTTCAGAGTGTGAGAAGGGCTGGGTTCTTGGCCTATAACTTTAGCCTCCTAGAATGATGTGTGACTATGAAGGTCATGAAACTTTAGAAGATGGTGTAGGAATCTGTTATTAATGCTCCTAAATAAACTGTGTCATTCTTCATAGGGGTCTTTCTGGAGTTGGAGGTGTGGCTGTGTTGCTTTAATCTGCATTAAATGACCCAGAGGGAAGGTTACATAAAAGTACAAGAAATCATGAAACCAATTTAGACAGCATCTGAAAATAAAGCAAAAGCAAAACATGGGTTCTCTGGTTCACTGACTTCCATCTTCTCCCTGGGGCACAAGAAACTCTTAACAGCACGGTAACATCATTGCCACTCTTTCTCTGCCTGCTGGGAATGGGCACCAACACTAATTCTTACTCTGAGGCCAGTATGTCAGATTCTGCAAACATGACCTCACATCCACTCTATCTCTTTTGTGGTGACCTGTGTGACACCCCAGTGCCCTGAGTGCCTATGTCTTAAGGGCTTTTTTAAAGAAATTGTTAAGCAAACAGACCTGAGATGTATGTGTGTGTGTGTGTGTGTGTGTGTGTGTGTGTGTGTGTGTGCGTGCGCGCACACACACACACACATTTGTGCACACATGTGAGCCTGTATTTGTGTACAGCAATTAGAAGAGACTATGGACAGTGAGAGTAGAAAACTCGATTAAAATATATAATTATAATCCAAATAAGCATGGTTATTTTCTCAAAAACTTAAAATCTGCACCAGCCAGGATCTCCTATTTGTTCTTTGATGAAACCATGCTCCTACTTATCATATTCTACTTTTCCTAAGAAATAAATGTTTCTACATACATATATTTTTAAAAATTTAGTGTGACTCTTAGCATAGATGTAAGGTGTTCAATAAACACTAGCTGTTAGTTTAATTACTGTAGTATCCAAGAATGACAATTGCACATACTGTGAATGTTTAAATCTCCACTGATTATCTGAACATTAACTTTGAATATTTTAGAATCCAAATTTCATCACCTTTGCTATGAGACAAAGCTCCAATTCTACAATAAGATTTTCAAAGTGTAATTTCTTTCCTGAGATACAAGTTTAATAATCTTATATTGTGGTGCATGTTAGAATTCATAATCTCTCTGAACCCTCAAAAATTATACAAAAGTTTTTGAAACCAAGGAGAGAAAAGAAGTGAAATGCTTCGAAAGAGCATGCCAAGATTCTAAGCATTCTGTCAGGCCTGGGAGGAAGCCTGGAAAGAATCCAGGAGTCCAGACAGCAATTCAACTAGAGATAAAGCCTGATCCCTAAAAGCCACCTTGCCACAGGGACATGCCTTTGCAGCTCTGTTACCACACATTAAAAATGAGAATAAAACAAGCATTCATCATCCTTCCCTGTATTAAAGCAGAGGAAGGAACATGTTTTGAAAAGTACACACTGCCACACCAAAATGCAGCTTGACTATTTTGTATGGATAGATAGCACTTATCCCCAGTTTGCTGTATCTCTTTCCAATCAGCAAAGGGGTTCTCAGGGTTTACTGCGAATGTAGCAGAGAAACTAAAACCTTTAACTGCTTCCATCCCTCTGGAGCTATAAGAATCATCTAGAATATAAACTCATGCTGTGACTAGGAGCTTTAAACCACAGTCAAACTCTAGGCTACACAGCGAGGGAGGGGGACATAATTTATTCAAATTATATTTATCAGCCCCCTTCCCACTTCTCCACACCCAGTGCCAGAACCTTTGTTAGTCCATATGGAAACTTTCTGTGAGTTAGTGCAAGCTGGAGACTCAGGAGAGCTGATGCTCTCATTCCAATCTAAATTCAAGGTCTGAGAACCAGGAAAGCCAATGGCATAGGTTTCAGTCTGAGTCAAATCCAAAGGCAGGAGAAGACAGTCGTCCTAGCTCAAAAGCAGGCAGAGAGGAAATTTTCCCTTATCCCACCTTTTGTTCTATTCAGGTGTCCAGTGGATTGGATGAGGGCCACTTGTTGGCAAGGGCCATCTGCTTGACTGAATCTACCTAGTCAGATGTTAATTTCATCCAGAAGCACTCTCACAGACACAGGTAGAATCATGTGTGACCAAATATCTGGGCACACTGTGGCTAAGTCAGGTTGACATATAAAATTAAGTAAGGTGCATGGTGGACTACAGGCCACATTCCAGCCCCTATCTGCCCCTCGGCTGGGCACAACAGCATAGAACACAGTCTACACAAGCACAGGCAGGGACCTGCCCACTGTTTTAACAACCTCTCTAAGAAATGGCCTCCTCTTCTCCAAGTTCAGGGACTTTATAGTGGCTTCCTCAATCCCACCATGTTTCTGGACTGATCATGGTTTAGACTCGGTACCCTAAGAAGGTACCTCATTTTAGGAGTTGTTCTGATGCAGCCTCCTTTTATGCTAATTTGTATTGTTTTATTTAAATTTTTACTTATTTATTTGGCAGCGCCTGGTCTTGGTTGTGGCATACAGGATCTTCAGTCTTTAGCTGTGGCATGTGAACTCTTAGCTGCAATATGTGGGATCTAGTTCCCTAACCAGGGATCAAACCCAGGCTCCCTGCCCTGGGAGCACAGAGTCCTAGCCACTGGGCCAACAGGGAAGTCCCAAAGCCTCCTTTTAATTTTTACTAGGGCTACCCAGACAAGCGTCTGAGTTACGTGACTTATGTAGGTCAAGGGTACGATGCTGAACCCCTTCTTTCAGTGGGAGAAGCACAGCTTTTCCCTGGACTGCCAGGTCTATGTGACACATTCAATCTCCCCTCAGAAATCAAAGAACAGAGAAAATAAAGACAGAAAACAACAGGAAGAGGACAAAAACCAAAATGAGTCTACAAAGTAAGGACTTTAATAACAGAAGAAAACAGCTGCCAAAGTGTTCAATGAGTACTGAGTCCCGGAAACGGCATTTGTGCAGAAGGGTAGCCTACGGGATGACTCGCTATTCCCCAGTCACAAGCAAGGTGCTGTCAAGTTCAACACCATGAGACAATTAGGAATGGAAAGTGTGATGCCTGGAGAGTAGTGGTATAGGGCTGGCATCGGAAAACACACAAAACTTACCTTTATCACGACCCTAACAGATAGGAGGGTGGTGTGTAAAATTCCCCCACATAAGGGCATTTTTTCACACATTCAGAATATAAATGTTTCATAAGCACAGGTTGCAATAAATGGCAGTTCCAAGTGAGTTAAAAAAAAAAAAAGGTTTAGATGTTGTTAGCTAAGAAATACAAACAACGCAACTAGAGAAAACTGGGGAAAATAGTTCTTGCTGTGGTGATAGTCACATCCTGCCTCTGATGTGAAAATACAATTTTTTATGCTGGAAGAATAAGCATAAATTAGTTTGCCTTAAAATACACTTTCATGGTTCATTCCTGAGATCTGAAAACCTGGAAAGGGGTCTCAAACCCAAGGAGGCAGAAGCTTTGAGGGTGGGGTTTTTAGGTGATTTTTCTCCCACAGAATATGAAATTCTGGCCTTCTGCCTGCCATGTGGAGATGCATTTATAGCCTAGCCATGTAAAAATTCAGATTAGTCATCATGAGTGAACCTCAGTTCCAGGTCAGCCTGCCCTCTAGAAACCAAGGACTAGGCTTCCCAATGCCCTTCACAATTGAATCTCCACTCAGACCACCTGGACCTCAACCTCCTAGGGAAGAAGCATCATCATCTATGTCTGTCCTCCTCCTTGCCAGCGTAGCCTGGTGTACTCTCCTTCCAGCAACAGTTGCATGTTCAGTGGTTATCAGCCTAATTCATCCAAACCTGACCTCCTGAGAGTCTTCCAAAATTGATCTCCCTGCAGCCTTCCCCATCTCAGCAAATGACCACTGCATCCTCCCAGTTACACAGACCAAAACCATGGAGTCACCCTTGACTTTCTCTCTCATACCCTCAATCTGCTGCTGCTGCTGCTGCTAAGTCGCTTCAGTCATGTCCGATTCTGTGCGACCCCATAAACGGCAGCCCACCAGGATCCTCCGTCCCTGGGATTCTCCAGGCAAGAACACTGGAGTGGGTTGCCATTTCCTTCTCCAGTGCGTGAAAGTGAAGTCGCTCAGTCGTGTCCGACTCTGTGTGACCCCATGGACTGCAGCCTACCAGGCTCCTCCATCCATGGGATTTTCCAGGCTAGAGTACTGGAGTGGGGTGCCATTGCCTTCTCCGACCCTCAATCTAACCATCTGTAATTCTGTTGCTCTCCCTTCAAACTATATTCCGAATTTGACTGCTTCACACCTCTTCTGTTGTCACCCTGTCCCAAGCCACGACCATCCTTGCCTGGATTATTGCTGTGGACTCCTAGTTAGTTGCCTCTTCCTTTGTCACCCTAGTTCTGTTCTCAACTGAGGTTAATGTAAGTCAGATCATGTCACTCCAATATGCAAGACTTTACATTGTCCCTTACCATGAGAGCTGAAGTCCTTAAAAGGACCTAGAAGGCCTTGCACATCTGTTCTCTTCTCCCTCCAGCTGGTATGTCTGTGACTTTTCCCCATGTTCACTCTGCTTCAGCCACATTGACTTTGTCTGCTTCCTTTAACACACCAAAGCCAACCTCATGTTAGGACCTTTGCACGTGCTTGTCCTTCTGCTCGTAATAGTCCTGTCTCAACTGCCTCTCATCCCCTCACTGCCTTGAAGCTTTTGGGTCTCAACTGAAACATCTCCATCAGGGCTTCCCTGGCCTCATTATTTAAAATGTAACCCCCTCCTTCACCACTTCCGAACTCCTCCCAGTGAGGGTTGGCAGAGGAGGAGGAGGGTGGTCTGTCTCTAGATAGCACCAGGGTCCAAGGCTGTTTAATATTGCTGTCCTGTAAGCTGCACAGTCTGGAACATGCGACCTCCTAGGTTGCCAGAGAAGGGAAGAGAGAGCTCAGACGTGGCACACTGGCCATTATGTGCCTGGACATAGAAATGGCATATGCCACTTTCATGTATATTTCATTGGCTTCAATTAGTAAAACAGTTTCACCCAGTTGCCAAAGGGCTAGGAAGTGTAGTAGTACTCTAAGTGCTCAGGAGGGAAAGGAGGGAAAGACACAGGTAGATTCTACACCATGAACTGCAAGCCATTTCCCTGGAAATCCCTCATAGCCTGAGCAGTAGGGATACTTGCCTCTCTAAGATTCAGCATAGATTGATTCCTTTTCACTCATCCATTGAACAAACAGTGTTTGAGTGTCTCCTATATGCCAGACACTGTGAATGACACTGAAGATATAAGACAAGGGGTAAGGTTGTATTCCTGGCCGTGGTGCCCGTGGGAGAGTGTGATAGGCACAGCACAACACATGACACCAGCTGCCCGCACCCAAAGTCAATGACGTGATGCACATGCTCCCTGGACAGATGTGCAGGATGGATACAACAGTCTTAACCAGGAGTGTTGATGTTCCAAAGGGGTGCTATCGATGTAAGCTTTCCTGAAAGTTCTTGCAGTCTTCTCAGAAACTAATAATCCTACTTTAGACATATGTAGCCACATAACTAACCATGATCTCCTTTATTCAAGAATAACATGTAAATGTTTATATGATCTTCCCAGAATGATAAATTAATCACAAACATTTATTCTTCTTTGGACTTCCCATCTTCACCATAGAATTTTTTGCAGCAAACTAGAAACAGAAATCCAAACATGCTCACAAGGGTAGAATTTTTTTAATGTGTTAATAGTGGAAAATGTAAGATACATAATATTTATGAATATAATTTATGTAAATTAAAAATGCATATACTCAAAACCACAAAGCACTATATATTCTTCAAGGAAATGTGTATATCAAATATATGTGTGTGTTAAATACACTAGAATGGCTGCTTATGGAAGAGAAGAGAAATGAAGTCTGGATCAGGATGAAAGAAGAGGAAATAAACAAGAGGGCTTCCAGGCATGGATCATGGTAATAACATGCCATCAGCTGAGGAATATGATTAACTTGCCAAATATAAAAATTTACATTCCAAATTCTGTTTCTTTTCTGAAGAGGAACGCTGAGAATATTTGTTGAATTGATTAACGAAAGGTATCAATCTAAAATTAGTGTTTAGAGCAATGAGACAGACTGACAATGCTTCCTTCTGTACTTCTCTATTCTGATCTAAGCTCAGAGGTAGGCCTATAAGTTGATAAAAATAATATATCATACTATCATACTTTTTTCTTTTGAACTGACAAGCATAAAAAGTTGTAACACACTTTGTTAGCCAGGGTGTAGAGAAAACAGCACTTTCAAATTACTGTTAAGAATGTAAAATGGGGGCTTCCCTGGTGGCTCAGCAGTAAAGAATCTACCTGCCAATGCAGGAAACATGGATTTGATCTCTGAGCTGGGAAGATCCCACATGCTGTGGAGCAACTAAGCCCATGGTCCACAACTATTGAGCCTGTGCTCTAGAGCCCAGAAGCTGCAACTACTGCTCTGCAACAAGAGAAGCCCTCACAAGGAGAAAGCCACACACCGCAGCAGAGAGTACCCCTTGCTTGCCGCCACTAGAGAAAAGCCCACGCAGCAATGCAGACCCAGTATAGCCAAAAAATACGTAAAATGATACACCTTTCTGAGAAACAATATTTACTAAAATCCAAAAAATATTTATTGTCTTTAACCAAAACTTCCACTTTTAGGACTCTATCATAATAAAAATAATTTAGGTACAATCATATTTATATAAAATTACTTTGAAACAATATTACTTGAAACAACAAAACTGCAAATACTGTAAATATTCAGAAACCAGTTCAGTTCAGTTCAGTCACTCAGTCGTGTCCAACTCTTTGCGACCGCAAGGACCACAGCACTCTAGGCCTCCCTGTCCATCACCAAGTCCCGGAGTCCACTCAAACCCATGTCCATTGAGTCAGTGATGCCATCCAACCATCTCATCCTCTGTCATCCCCTTCTCCTCCTGCCTTCAATCTTTCCCAGCATCAGGGTCTTTTCAAATGAGTCAGTTCTTTGCATCAGGTGGCTAAAGTATTGGAGTTTTAGCTTTAATGTAAGTCCTTCCAATGAACATTCAGGACTGATCTCCTTTAGGATGGACTGGTTGTATCTCCTTGCAGTCCAAGGGACTCTCAAGAGTCTTCTCCAACACCACAGTTCAAAAGCGTCAATTCTTCGGCACTCAGCTTTTTTTATAATCCAACTCTCACATCCATACGTGACTACTGGAAAAACCATAGCTTTGACTGGATGGACCTTTGTTGACAAAGTAATGTCTCTGCTTTTGAATATGCTATCTAGGTTGGTCATAACTTTCCTTCCCAGGAGTAAGTGTCTTTTAATTTCATGGCTGCAATCACCATCTGCAGTGATTTTGGAGCCCCCCAAAATAAAGTCTGACACTGTTTCCACTGTTTCCCCATCTATTTCCCATGAAGTGATGGGACCAGATGCCATGATCTTCGTTTTCTGAATGTTGAGCTTTAAGCCAACTTTTTCACTCTCCTCTTTCACTTTCATATTTATTGTGATCCACACAGTCAAAGGCTTTGGCACAGTCAATAAAGCAGAAATAGATGTTTTTCTGGAACTCTCTCGCTCTTTCAATTCAGAAACAGAAGACTGTTTAAATAAATTTTGATATGACTACATGATAGAATTATATTTAATATGCAGTGATATAAGATTATGTTTATAATATATTATAAGTAAATGTAGCAGTCTAAAATATGTCACATAATTCCAATTTTAAAAACAGGAAGACTGTACATTAAAATAATGTTAGATATATCTGCATTAATAATATTTTAATTCAATGAGTACTGAGTGGTGGAATTATGTAAGATTTTTATATTCTTTGTTCTGATCTATAGAGAATATTGTTTTAGTTGGAAAAATACTATAATAACAAACATCAGTGTATGTATCAGATTATAATTTCTCCTGTTATACTGTCTGAAATGCATGAAAAAAGATGATCATTTACATGCTAATTTCTTAAAATGAAACACTTCCCTGTGTTCAGAATTTTCAAATCTTCGTCACATTTCAAACATTATTCAGTCATACTTAGATGTGTCACCTTGAGCCACTACATTATTCCCATGTTAATAATTAAAGAGAGTCATTTTGAGATAAGAATATGGATAAAAAAATATCCCCTGGAATTTTCTAGGCCTTAACCAAGAATTCATTGAAACATTTTATGAAGCTTTTGTTTGTGATTAAAATCAAGAGAATCCATTTTATCATCAACATGAGTGTTCTTACAGTTAAATCATATCAAGACAAAAGATAAATGACAAAGCATTATGACCCATTTGAAGCTAAGAGTTCTATTAAAAGCCAGGTCAGCTTTTCTTTAATAATAAAGAATAAATGTTATTTAATATTTTTACTCTGAAATATAAAATCATGGAATGGTGGAGAGATAAGCACGGGCTGGATGGAGTGGAAATTCAAACACTGATATATTTTCTTTCTTCTATGTGTAATCACTAGCTGTAGTATCTTATCACTTTAATAAATAAATCTTCTTGGGGGGTAATTAAAACACACACACATGTAAACAAAACACAGAGACCAAATGTTAAATCACATTTTTTAATTCCACTGTAATAAGTATAACCGTAAAAACGAACATGGTAATTTTAGTCTATTAAGCACAAAAACTAAAGAAAACCGGGGAAAAAATAGGCCAGCCAGGTATGACTTAAATCCTGTATGAATTCACAGTAAAGGTAACAAATAGATTCAGGGGACTAGATCTTGTAAACAGCATGCCTGAAGAACTATGGACAGAGGTCTGTAATATTGTATAGGAGGTGGCGAACAAAAGCATCCCAAAGAAAAATAAAAGCAAGAAGGCAAAGTAGTTATCTGAGGAGGCTTTACAAATAGTGGAAGAACAAAAAGAAGTAAAAAGCAAGGGAGAGAGGGAAAGTTACACCCAGTTAAATGAAGGGTGCCAAAAACTAGCTAGAAGAGACAAGAAGGACTTCTTCAATGACAATGCTTAATAATAGAAGAAAACAACAAAAGGGGAAAGACTAGAGATCCCTTCAGGAAAACTGGAAACATCAAGGGAGCATTTTGCCCAAAGATGGGCACAATAAAAGATAAAAATGGCAGAGACCTAGTAGACACTGAAGAGATCAAGAAGAGATGGAAAGCATACACAGAAGAACTGTTTAAAAAGATCTTAATGTACCGAATTACTACAATGGTGTAATGGTGTAATGGGGGACTACAAAGTCCCCCAGAGCCAGACATTATGGATTGTGAGTCAAGTGGTGCTTAAGAAGCACTGCTGTTAATAAAGCTAGTGGATGCAGTGAAATTCCAGCAGAACTATTCATATCCTTAAAGAAAGATGCCATCAAGGTTTTGCATTCATTATGTTAGCAAATCTGGATGACCCAGCAGTGGCCACAGGACTGGAAAAGGTCAACTCTCATCCCAATTCCCAAGAAGGGTAGTACCAAAGAATGTGCAATCAGACAATTGCACTCATCTTCCATGCTAGTAAGGTCATGCTTAAATCTTGCATGCTAGCCTTCAGCATTATGTGAACCAAGAACTTCCAGATGTCCAAGCTGGGTTTAGAAAAGGAAGAGGAACTAGAGATCAAATTTACAACATTCACTGGATTATAGAGAAAGCAAGAGAATCAGAAAAACATCTACCTCTGTTTCATTAGCTACGTTAAAGCCTTTTACTGTGGGGATCATCACAAACTGTGGAAAGCTCTTAGAGAGATAATACCAGACCATCTTACCTGTCTCCTGAGAAACCTGTATACAGGTCAAGAAGTAACAGAACTCTGTATCGAACAAATGATTGACTCAAGATTGAGAAAGGTGTACGACAGGGCTGTCTGCTGTCACCCTGTTTGTTTAATCTATCTGCTGAGCACATCATGAGAAATGCCAGACTGGATGAGTTACAAACTGGAATTAAGATAGACAGGAGAAACATCAACAACCTCAGATATGCAGATGATACCATTCTAATGGCAGAAGGCTAGGAGGAACTAAAGAGCCTCTTGATGAGGTTGAAGGAGAAGAGTGAAAGAGCTGGCTTAAGATTAAACATTAAAAAATCTAAGATCATGGCATCCAGCCCCATTACTGCATGGCAAATAGAAGGGGAAAAGGTGGAAGTAGTGACTGATTTCCTCTTCTTGGGCTCCAAAATCACTGCAGGCGGTGACTGCAGCCATGAAACCAGAAGACGATTGCTTCTTGGCAGGAAAGTGATGACAAACCTAGACAGTGTGTTGAAAAGCACAGACATTACTCTGCAGACAAAGTTCTGTATAGTCAAGGCTATGGTCTTCCCAGTGGTCATGTATGGATGTGAGAGCTGGACCATAAAGAAGGCAAACACCAGAGAATTGATGACTTTGAATTGTGGTTCTGGATAAGACTCCTGAAAGTCCCTTGGACAGCAAGGAGATCAAACCAGTCAATCTTAAGGGGTATCAACCCTGAATATTCACTGGAAGGACTGATGCTGAAGCTGAAGCTCCAGTAAATGATCTTCATTTTCTGAATGTTGAGCTTTAAGCCAACTTTTTCGCTCTCCTCTTTCACTTTCATCAAGAGGCTTTTTAGCTCCTCTTCACTTTCTGCCATAAGGGTGTCATCTGCATATCTGAGGTTATTGATATTTCTCCGGCAATCTTGATTCCAGCTTGTGTTTCTTCCAGTCCAGTGTGTCTCATGATATATTCTGCATATAGAGGATGAGATATCTGGATGGCATCACCGATACAATGAACGTGAACTTGGGCAAACTTCAGGAGATAGTGAGGAACAGGGAGGCTTCGTGTGCTGCAGTCCCTGGGGTCACAGAGAGCCACTGAAGAACAAAAACAGCACACACCAATACAAAGATTGAGTCTTGGTAATTATAGGAAGGGTGCCATATTCCAAGGCAAAATGTTTATGGTTAGCATCATCTGATGGATAGTATTTGTTTTTAGTGGTTAGTTACTATTTTAGAATGTCACTAAGATTTAGAAAAGTGTATGAGTTTTTGTTAAGTGTACATTTGTAAACCTGTCTACTACCTGTTACTTTGAACTACTGGCTTCTTTGATATAATTTTTAAATTGCATTATGTAAATAACATAAGTTATTACGAACAACCCATAAGATCAGATGTGTTTAAAACTCATAAATGTGGCTAACATGAAAAATATTAATTAAGAAATCAATTTTGATGCCTTGCTTTTTAAAAAATGATAACCTTGGCTAGATAGCTAATTCCTATGATATACCATCCTCCAAACAGGAGATATAAATCTACCCTATACTGCTAAGGAGTGAATGTATTCTCCCAAGTTCATATGGTGAAGCCCTAGTCACCCCATTCCACGTGGCTGTATTTGGAAATGAGGCCTCTAAGGAAGTAATTAAGGCTAAATGAGGTTATAAAGCCAGGGCCCTGATCCAACAGGGCCTTATCACTCTTTCCTAGAGAACACAGAAAAGAGATCATGTAGAAAGAGACTCACAGACTTAGAGAACAAACTTATTTCAGGAGTTTAGAATTGAAATGTACATACTGCTATATTTAAAATGGGTAACCAACAAGGACCTACTGTATAGCCCAGGGAACTCTGCTCAATGTTATGTAACAACCTAACTGGGAAAAGAATTTGAAAAAGAATATATACATGTATCTGTAAACTGAATCACTTTGCTGTATACCTGAAACTAACACAACATTTTTAATCAACTACATGCGTGTGCATGTGTGCTAAGTCGCTTCAGTCATATCCAACTCCTTGTGACCCTGTGGACTGTAGGCCACCGGGATCCTCTGTCCATGGAATTCTCCAGGCAAGAATACTGGAGTGGGTTGCCATGCCCTCCTCCAGGGGAGCTTCCTGACCCAAGGATCCAACCTGCATCTCTTATGTCTCCTGCATTGGCAAGCAGGTTCTTTACCACTGGCACCACCCAATACCATGGACTAGGTGACTCACACAACAGAAATTTATTTTCTCAGTCTTGGAGGCTTAGAAGTCCAAGATGAAGTTTTGGGCCAGTTCAGTTCCTGTGAGAGCTCTTTCTTATAAATGACTGCCTTTTATACACCCATGACCTCTTTAAAAAAAAATATCTTCTAGTCTCCAGGACTGTGAGAAATAAATTTCTGTTGTGTGAGCCACCCAGTCAATGGTATTTTGTGATGGAAAGCCCAACCAGATTAATACATAATTATTTCAGGTAATTTATGTATTTGTTTGGTACTTAAATATAAGTTATTGACTGACTGGATTCTACTAAATACAAGCTTCTTTTACTATCTTTACTTCAATTCATTCTGCAAATTGGGGATTATGAATGTGTGGCATCTGTGCCAACATTTTCTGAAAGAGAAAGTCGCTCAGTCCTGTCTGACTCTTTGTGACCACTTGGACCATATCCTGCCAGGCTCCTCTGTCCAAGGAATTCTCCAGGCCAGAATATTGGAGTGGCTGGTCATTCCCTTCTCCAGGGGATCGTCCCAACCCAGGGATCAAATTCAGATCTCCTGCATTGCAGGCAGTTTATTTACCATCTGAGCCACCAGGGAAGCCCATTCTCTACTCCTAAATAAAATAGTAGATATTGCTAATTAATCATGGTATTATTTCCTCCTGAATCTGAAGCAGACTTTATAATCCTTATCAGCAATCCAAGCAGCCTTCATCAGTTCATGAACTAGACATTTAAGGTAAAATGTATCCATCATTCATGGGGTAGACATAAGCACATTGAGTACTTTGATATTATCTTATTTCTTTCTTATAACTTATAACCCTTCATGTGATAGAAGCTCAGTAAATATTTATTGAATTAAATAAATTGTATGCTGAGTATAAACCTTCTATAAAGAAAGATACCTATACAAGACCTCTGGGCCTTGAGTCAAGATAAGCTCTACCCGAATGCGTGAGAAAGAGAGCATCATGTGTACTTTTAACTTTGACTGAATTTTCATCAAGTATGAATAATGAGTCATAATGAGGATCATAAGAATAATTCATAACAATAATACATAATTCATACTAATGAATGGTACATTATGCATCATTATATGCAAAGTTCAAAGCTGGAAGATACAAGGACATGAAGGAGTAGAAAGCTCAGCTTTGTGCCTTGCAGAACTTCCCATCAAGTTGAGATCTTAGACTCTTACACATGAACATCTAACTCACAATTTTGAACAGAATGTGACAAAGGCAACTGCCAAGTGAATGGTTTGACAGTAGAAGCACCAGAGTTCAGAGGGAGGGAAAGATGGTTTGGGGTTCCCCAAACAGGTACATACTCTCTCCAATGCTCCACCCTATCATATGCAAAGCAGATGGAGAGGAATGACTTTCTTCTTTCTTGAGCAGCCTGGGAGATGCTCTGTGTCCTCCCTTTGAGGACTCAGTAACCCATGCTCAAAGTCTTATCATCCTGATTTATGATGTTCGAACTTTCAATAGTAAATCACAGCAACAAATAAGATGTGAGACTTCAAACCCACCTTTGGGGCCAAAATTCTAACAAATTGGTTGATTTCTTACTCTAAGGCATTCATTTCTTAGGGCTACATGTAACTTACTGAGTTAAGTAAAGTAAAAGTGAAAGTGGCTCAGTCATGTCCAACTCTTTGTGACGCCATGGACTAAACAGTCCATGGAATTCTCCAGGCCAGAATACTGGAGTGAGTAGCTAGCTGTTCGCTTCTCCAGGGAATCTTCCAGGTCTCCAGCATTGCAGGTGGATACTTTACCAGCTGAGCCACAAGGGAAGACCAAGTTACATAAGGAGAGCAGCATTTAAATTTTCAACTAAGAACAAATTTGGCCTTCCTGGACTAGTGGTAGTGAAACACCATTATCCTCAAAATTAGCAAGAGAATAGCCTCTCACCCAACGCATGGTGAAGCAATAAGCAAGTATGTATTAAAAGTATTAGCATTTGATTACAGAGAAATTCTAAATCATTCTGAGTCTGATAATTTTCTTTTTAAGTGGAAACTAGATGAAGAAGGGACGCATCGTTTCCCATGCATGAGCACTCAAAATACTCTTTAAAGACCCTGAAACTTGTACCAAGTGGCAGCCAGAATTTTTAGAGCAGTTCACTCTAGTTGAAACTAAGAATCATGTCCCAGATTACATTTTCCCTGGCAGCCATCCAGTTTATTTATAGAATGAGATAAAAGAAATAGCCCCAGGCTCCATGCTGGGTGCCATAAACAGGCATCCCCTGTTCTCCTCTAAATTAAAAAAAAGAAAACAAAAACAAAACAAAAAAACAGGAGAATCTTGTTTGCAAGATGTAGAACCACATCCTCCCACCTGCAACCCTTCACCTTTAACCCCACTTCCCTAGGGCATCTGGATCTCAGGATAAGAGGAACATGGAATCTGGAGAATAGAGCTACATATTTTTAAGATTAAAGGTTAAAATGACCTCCTGTTTAAGAGCTGGCAATTGGTAGAGCTTCCTGTGCTTGACAGAGAAGTTTTGTGTCACCAAGTGAATCATTTTCTCCAGCTGTAAACAAATAACCGAAATAGCACAAGAGACAGAAATATTGAGAAAGGGGACAAGGAGGGGTGAAGGCTGCCACCCTTATTCTTGTTTTTGAGAAGGTAAATGGACACAGAACTCTTTCTAGTCTTACCTCTCCCAGACCAAGAGTGTGCCTCTCCACCTGCTCTCCCTCTTATCACCTGCTCAGTTGCAGAAACCATCGTTTAAGTGGTTTCCTGGCTCTTCTCAAGAGAGAGATCCCCAAAGGCATTCCCAATAAGTGATGAGTTATTTGGCTGGAATCCCAGGATAAGAGGGAAAAAGGAAAAGAAGAGGAAGAAAATCAACATTGTTGAGCTCCTAGTTAATGATAGGCATGTTTAATCTACTTAATTCTAGCAATCAGATATGAGACGCTGGATTCAGATGAGACCTAGATTTGAATCCCAACACTGTTACTTACTAGCTATATAACTAAACCTATCTGAAACTCAGTAGTCTTGTCTGTAAAGTGGGGTTGCTAATAATACTCTTCTAGGCTTATGGAGATGATTAGGTGAGGTCAAACATGTATACTACTTATTGTAATAAATGATAGCAACAACTTATCAAAAATGAGCTCTGCTCTACACATGAAATATATGACTCCGAGGTTTAGGTAACTTTCCTTCCAAGTGACACCCAAAAGACAGCACATTTCCTCCTGAGACAATGCCTGACTAGTTCTTAATGTCATACAAGTATCTGCATGTCTTTAAAAGGCACGCACATTCTATACATTCAGGAGTTACTTGGTAAAATCCCTTCATAATAATGTGAAACAAAGACCTTTTAAAGTGACCGTGAGATTGTCTGTGCACATCGGTGCCTGCTGCAGCCACCCTAGTGGTCAGAGTCAGAACCCAGCTAGTTGAGGGCTCCATGGAGCTCCTTCCGGACAGAGCAGGCTCTTTTGCTACCCTCCTCTACCTCTCTTTTGGGTGGGTTTCCTCACAATTCCCTCCTCAAGCTTCAGCCACAGCACCCCTGCCCCACTCCTTCTGATGAGGTTTTTACTTATGTATATTGTGATAGAAACAGAATTCTCACCAAATATTACTTTCTCTCATACATTTCCTGACCCCCTTAAAGCTACAGGGCCATCTGACTAGTTCTAACCAATAAAACGTGTCCGGAAGTGACATATATCACTGTTGCACTGCGGAAGTGAAAAGCCCATGTCAGATTCTCCAGTCTTATTTCTCCTGCTGTGGGGCATAAGGTCTACATGACACAAATGATGCAGAGAATAAAACAGCAGAAATTTGGTTAGCTTGGGTCCCTGAGTAAGTGATGGGACAGATCATCACACTATACCACACTGGATACCTTGTATAAGATATCAACTTTCATTTTGTTAAAACACTGATTTGGGGCTGTGTGTAATTATAGCACAATGTATCATATCTAATTTATACAACTGCAATTCCTGCCTGAAAGTTAGACGTGAATCTCTTATTCTTGGCCACCTCTCCATGATTCCCATGTTGGTTCTCATTTTACCTTTTTGATCCTAGTATGCTTTGCAGCAAATGTAGAACCTGAAGCTCTATTCACCTCCCAGGAGTAAATTATCTGAATTCCTTCTTTCCCTTTTTACCCTAAATCCTACCTCAATCCAAGTTGGTCAGGAGCTGACCCAGCTGGAGATTAAGTCGCCAGAAAAGAGAATGAAACAGGGAGTTTCCAGCTGAAGCAAAGTCACTAGAGAAAGGGAGGTAAAAGAACTGAAACTGAGAGATTAGATGGGGGCACTCAGAAGTCAGAGTCTTGGATCCAAATGATTCAGGATGGGAAGATGAGGCCAAGGGAAAAGTGAGTCATGATCAAAGTTTGGATGGTCCTGGACACTTCCCTCTAGCTCTGGTTGGTGTACCTCTACTGGATAGGCAGGTGAGTTTGTTGGGGTCAAGAATCCAGTCCAATCCTGGCTGGCTTCAAGGATCAGGTGCCTACCAGCACAGAAGCACCTGCCAATCAACTGCTAGGTGGTCTGTTAAATTCTATTATCCATGCTAATACACTGGGAAGCATGGTTTATTCCATGCACCTTGGTGCAAGGTCCCTCTTTCTCTCCTAATGCAGCAATTCATACATCTCTTACCAGTGGGCTCCAACCTAACATGCTTAATAACTTGCTTCCTATTCTAAAAGCTTACAATCTTATTCACTTGTGTAATGCAATTTCCCCAGAATAAGCACAGAGCTAATTGAAGAACTTAATGACTAATTTCTCAAGCCAAACAAGATTTTCACATTACCTTTTGACATTCAAGTTTGTGACCAGATTATCTGATTTGGCTATGAAAGCAATAATCACACCTTACACCCCAAATAACATTAAAAACCAATGTGCAATGGAAAAGATAATTAAGATTATGAAATATTAATTATCCTTTGATCTTTTCATTTAAAAAATCCATTCTTCCTTCATTTGCTCTATTCTCAAAGCTGAACTGTAGATGATGTATCTCTGAATTTGCAAAGTTATACCCAGTGATATTTACAAGATAAATCTTCGTATCACACACTGAATATTTGATGAGAAGCAGCACACTGCCCAGTATCTCCTTTATTATTGATACTCCTCATATCTGGAGAAACTGTAAATCTTTGCATATAGGCCAAATTAAGTTTGTGATTAAATGAAAAGTCACACACACACAAAAAATCCATCTACTTCAGGCCTCCAGATATAGTGAGAGGAAATGTTGCTATCAATGAACTTTCTAAAATGATCCAGTATAAACCAAGCCAAATGCTTTTGCCATGAAGAAACACTGAGTTCACTTGTAGAATGGCTCCCTGGTGGCTCAGACTATAAAGACTCTGTCTGCAATGTAGGATACCTGGTTCAATCCCTAGGTTGGGAAGATCCCCTGGAGAAGGGAACGGCTACCCACTCCAGTATTCTGGCCTGGAGAATTCTATGGACAGAGGAGCCTGACAGGCTACAGTCCATGGGGTTCCAAAGAGTCGGACGCATCTGAGCGACTTTCATTCACTCACTTCCACATCATTAAATTCCACTTGACTATACTTAAGAAGCAAGGTCCCATGCTGTAAAGAGCAATATTGCATAGTGTCACGCAAACGTATGTTCCTCGATTCTTTGTCTCACCACAGCAAAGATTTGGAGCGACGGACATTAAAGCTCCCTCAGCGTGTCACAGCTCTCAGGTCTTGGATAGACTGTGTTATAGCTCTCAGGTCTCAAATGGACCGTGTTATAGCTCTTAGACAAATCAGTGTTACAACTCAGTGTTACAGCTCTATTTTATTTAGAAGATAGCAGGAAAATCCATCTTTGAGGTGTGGGGGCACGTCGATCTAAAGACACGAGGAGAAGAGTGCCCCAGCACGCAGGAGAGAGAGAGAGAGCTGGCTCTGGCTCCTCTATTTATATGTTTATCTCTCCCTGGGCCTGTCCTATGTAAACTGGGCCAGCCAGGAGTGTTGTTTGTTTTACCTGAGGTCCTCACTCCGGTCCTCAGACCTTCTTTTATTTCATTTTTGCGGGCTTTTCCCTTCCTTGTCTGTAGCCACCGCCATTTTGGACTCCTTTTCCCTGTTCTACCTACCTAACAATAGGAACCTGAAATGTCAGGTCCATGAATCAAGGCAAATTGGAAGTGGTCAAACAAGAGATGGCAAGAGTGAACGTCGACATTCTAGGAATCAGCGAACTAAAATGGACTGGAATGGGTGAATTTAACTCAGATGACCATTATATCTACTACTGCAGACAGGAATCCATCAGAAGAAATGGAGTACCATCATAGTCAACAAAAGAGTCCAAAATGCAGTACTTGGATGCAATCTCAAAAATGACAGAATGATCTCTGTTCATTTCCAAGG
>SJYT01049463.1:416810-445432 GCA_006410635.1 Cephalophus harveyi
GAGCCCATCCTTGCATGAAATGTTCCCTTGGTATCTCTAATTTTCTTGAAGAGATCTCTAGTCTTTCCCATTCTGTTGTTTTCCTCTATTTCTTTGCATTGATCGCTGAAGAAGGCTTTCTTATCTCTTCTTGCTATTCTTTGGAACTCTGCATTCAGGTGCTTATATCTTTCCTTGTCTCCTTTGCTTTTCGCCTCTCTTCTTTTCACAGCTATTTGTAAGGCCTCCCCAGACAGCCATTTTGCTTTTTTGCATTTCTTTTCCATGGGAATGGTCTTGATCCCTGTCTCCCATACAATGTCACGAACCTCATTCCATAGTTCTTCAGGCACTCTATCTATCAGATCTAGGCCCTTAAATCTATTCCTCACTTCCACTGTATAATCATAAGGGATTTGATTTAGGTCATACCTGAATGGTCTAGTATTAGACATTTAAATTTCTGTACATGGTTTGTATTTGTTGCTTGCATTACACTTTTATTGCACAACATTTACTCAGGATCTTGGTGACTTGGTTTCCCTATTTTAAGACTACCTCCTTATAATATATGGTCAAGGGGCCTGATGACCTTTAGATTAAGCCTTTAATATTTCCCAGAAAGAAATTGCTATTTTTCTGACATCTATATACATTGAGTGCTGCAATTCATGAGGTTGCAAAGAGTCAGACACGACTGAGTGACTGAACTTAACTGAACTGAACTGCTCCATATTTATACCCAATTTCCTATATTCAGCAGCAAGGAAAAGGTAACTTTTTAAAAAATTTTAAGAGGGTGAAAAGGAGCTTAGTATTTGGGGAGAGACAGTCGGTAGGTGAAGAAGTTGGGATCTATCCCCAGGTCTGTTGAGATCCAAAGCAAAGTTCTCCTCCATGGGTCAGGAAATGATCAGAAATATTCAGAACCTGGAGTATTTGTCTGGATGCAGAAAATTGCATAATCTGTCATTCAGTTTCCTCCTCTGTAAGATGGGAATGATAATATTAACCTCAGAGTGTTGACATTCTTTTGAAAATGAGAGAATGCCGTGTGGTAGGTGCCTATGTGAAGTCTGATCCACAGGAAGTACTCCATAAATGAGAATGTTTACTAATTTCAAATAACCTCTCCATTGGACAATGAATGAATCCTATCTGAATCACTTGCCAGCTCCCACCCCAGGGCTTTGAATCATAATTTTACTTGATGAGCTTCCAATATGCTTGTCTGGTTTCTAAACACAGCAACTGTCTTGGACACTGCATTCCTCTTGCTTCTGTTCCTTTGGTCTCAGAAAGGTCCAGCCTTACTCTTTAGTAAATCTAGCTTGAAAATGCTGTGGCCTTGGAATGTTTTACAAACCTTTACCATTCTCTAACTAACTGCTCTAATGAAGAGAAAAATGGTAATTGAAATGAGACTAATTAGATTGTCAATTACCTGCCTCCTCACATAGGTAATTGAAATCTCCCTAATTATGGTGTCTATGTGTCTAGATGCTTTGTACTGAGGAATTATTAATGGAAAGCAGCTTTAGATGAAGTAACAGGAAATCTTGAAAAATGATTTAGAGCAAATATGTTGTATCTAAAGCATTCATTTTTTTCAAAGCAAAAGATATTATATATTCAATCCAGTAATGAATTCACCAAGGAAGAAGGAAAATCATTCTAGTATTTTTCTGACTATAAAGTTCAGGTTTAAAGAAAATAAGATGAGATTAAACCTTGACCTTGACCCTGATCTTTGTTTACTATTTATCCCTGGTTTTGAAGATATTCCCTTTGGGTCCACAGGTTCTTTTTTTGTTTAAAGAAATAGGTTTACATCAGCAGGCAATTAGAGAATCTCAAGATAAATATAGAAAGTGAGATTTGCAGATGAGGTGCAAAAATATACACAAAATTAAATATATATATCAAACAAATGACTTCCTCTGAGTGCCCACTAGGAAGAGCCTTTATTGAAGTGGCTTCAGGGGTGAGTAGAAAAGGCAGTTTTGATTCCGGAAAAAAGGTTATAATGATGAAATCCTCAGAGTTCTCATTGCTAGGAGGGTGGTTTCCTACTTTAAACAAAGTATGTTCTTAGAAACAAGGCCTCTTTCTCTTCAGTTTCAATTTTTTAGTGGAAAGGTTTCCTTGGAGAGAGCTATAAGGTCGCATGGATAATCATGTTATGTTTGTATTAGGATCATTTAAGAACTTTTTGCAGCCCTGCAACATCTGATGTCTCATCAGTTTTACAATAAACTTGAAGTTAGGTGGGAAAGTTATGATGACCTCTGAGAAGGAGAGCCAGAGCAATGCGGAAAGGTGAAGAGGCTTGACCAATATGAATTATTGAAGACACTTTAACAATTATCTTATTAAAGAGAATCTTACTGAATAGAGTCTTGGTCCTTACTCTTTTAGTTCTTCACAGAGAAGCAGGAGGCCTACTGAGATGGTTGGATGGCATCACTGACTCAATGGACATAAATTCGAGCAAACTCTGAGAGATAGTGGAGAATAGAGGAGCCTGGCAGGCTACAGTCCATGGGGTCAGACAGTCAGACCTGACTTAGTGACTGAGCAACAATAACAACAAAAGCAACAGGGGGTGAGATACTTAGGTGAGTATCTTAGGGTGATATCTCTACTTGGGTGAGATACCATTATCCATGTTTTACTCTAGTGAGGTTGTGATACAAAATACACCTGCCTCTTTTGTTGTCTAGGTAGCGGTAGCTCAGATGGTAAAGAATACACCTGCAGTGCTGGAAGCTTGGATTCGATCCCTGGGTTGGGAAGATCCCCTGGAGAAGGGAATGGCTACCCGCTCCAGTATTCTTGCCTGGAGAATCCCCATGGACAGAGGAACCTGGCGGGCTACAGTCCCTGGGGTTGCAGAGTCAGACACGACTGAGAGACTTTCACTTTTCAGACTATAAATGGGGCAGATTGGTTATTTTATAATTTTTGAGAGATTTTTTAAGCTATGTAAATATAAAGACTATTGGAACTCATCAAAAGTTGAATATTATTCGGCATTTACAATCATCATAAAAGGGCTTCTACAGGCCCCTGGAGGGGGGACCCATTTTGAGAGAAGGGTAAGTCTGGAACGTGTTTGAGAACTAACTCCAACTTCCAGGGTATCCTGAGGGAACTGCTGGTATTTTGCCCAGTGCCTGACTAAGGCTAGGCTCTTACCTCGGTGTCCACCAACGCTTGCACCCCTCCCCCACGCATGGTGTTCATGTTCAAAGAGCTCTGACTATGGGAGTCCAGGGGTGGAACAACCCTGTCATCTGCATGTTTGGGAAATGGTAGATAGTGTCACTGTACCAGCTGGTAAGGAGTTGGGTTTATTTGAAATAGCAGCGCCATGTGACAGCAACATTGAAAGTTGTACCCAGCCCCAGCTTCTCAAGTGCAATGCATGGTACAGTAAAATCATTTTAGTGGTATTAATCAGCATATTTTTGACATGAAGTAAAACATAATAGGTGGGCGTCCCTGGTGGCTCAGACAGTAAAGAATCTGCCTGCAACGCAGGAGACCCGGGAAGTTCCTCAGGAGAAGGGAATGGCAACCCACTCCAGTGGGTTGCCTTGTGAATTCAATAAACAGAGAAGGGGAGAGGACTACAGTTCATGGGGTCACAAGAGTCGGACATGACTGAGCAACTAGCACTCTTTCACTTTCTCAGAATATAATAAAAGACTTTACGGTGCAATGTGCAAATAAAATAAACTTCATTAAAAGAAAATATTAGAAGTCTCTGACTTGTAGATTTATGGGGCATCCCTGTCCCCTTTACAGGATGTGTTTAGCGATAGGTCTCTATGTTGGATTAAGAAGGTAGTATGATTCTTGGTTATTTGGACAGTGAATGAAGACTCATAGGAGGTACTAGACTTCGGGGCTGAGGGAAAGAGTAGACGTGGAGCAAGTAGATTTGGGCAAAAACACAAAGGATGGATTGGCTTTGATTCTAAAACTGAAGATGTGGTTCATGCTTGTTGCACTGATAATGGAATAGCTTTGCTTTAAGAATTCTGCAAACTGCCTGGTGGCTTCTAGGATCATATTCTAAAGCATGAGAAGGACTCTCAAGCGTTCTAATATTCTTTGTGATGGGCTCAATCAATGAGGTGGGGAAATTTAGTTATTAATTTTCCTTCCTCCATCTGTTCACTTTCCCTAAATGACAAAGGCCCAATTAAGCACATTTCTATATAGTCAGAATGAAAGGAAACGATATTTTTTAAAATGCATACTTAGAATCACTGGGTACATGAGGGTTGGAAAGAGGAAGAACAATAATGTGCAAAACAGGCCTTTGGGGTTTCTGGAAACTGCTAATTGGTTCAACAGTTCATGCAATAAGAACAATTCAAACTTCATGGAGAGAGGGATCTAAGAACAGAACATGTGTTTTTGGATGCTAATATTTATCTTCTTTCTTGTTACTTTTAGCGTAGGCCAGAGGTGGTTTCTGATGGCATAGGAAATTGGTGGCATAGCAAAACTGTGTCATATGGAATTTTTTTTTTTTAATTTATTTTTGGCTGTGTTTGGTCTTTGCTTTTCGTGTGGGCTTTCTCTAGTTGAAGCTGCAGCAACTGCGGGCTGTTCTTTGCTGCTATGCACTGTCTTCTCAGTGCGGTGGCTTCTTGTTGCAGAGCACAGGCTTTAGGCACGCTGGTTCAGTAGTTGTGGTGAACGGGCTTAGTTGTTCTGAGGCATGTGGGATCTTCTTGGATTAGGGATCGAATCTGTGGGCCCTGCATTGGCAGGCCGACTCTTATCCACTGTGCCACCTGGGAGGTCCCATAATAGAAGTTGATTGAGGAATTTTTTACTCTTACCGTGTCAGCCCTCAACCTAGTCTTATTCCTACTGTGAGCCTATTTTTTCTCAAGCATCTATGTTGTATTTCAAAAGCATCAATTCTTTGGTGCTCAGCTGTCTTTATAGTGCAACTTTCATATCCATACATGACTACTGGAAATACCATAGCCTTGAATAGATGGACCTTTGTTGACAAAATAATGTCTCTGCTTTTTAATATGCTGTCTAGTTTGGTCATAACTTTCCTTCAAGGAGTAAGCGTCTTTTGATTTCATTGCTTCAGTCACCATCCGCAGTTATTTTACAGCCCCCAAAATAAAGTCTGCCACTGTTTCCCCATCTATTTGCCATGGAGTTGATGGGACCAGATGCCATGATCTTAGTTTTCTGAATGTTGAGCTTTAAGCCAACTTCTTCACTCTCCTCTTTCACTTTCATCAAGAGGCTCTTTAGTTCCTCTTCACTTTCTGCCATAAGGGTGGTGTCATCTGCATATCTGAGGTTATTGATATTTCTCCTGGCAATCTTGATTCCAGCTTGCACTTCCTCCAGCCCAGCATTTCTCATGATGTACTCTGCATATAAGTTAAATAAGCAGGGTGACAATATACAGCCTTGACGTATTCCTTTTCCTATTTGGAACCAGTCTGTTGTTCCATGTCCAGTTCTAACTGTTGCCTCTTGACCTGCATACAGATTTCTCAAGAGATAGGTCAGGTGGTCTGGTATTCCCATCTCTTTCAGAATTTTCCACAGCTTATTGTGATCCACACAGTCAAAGGCTTTGGCATAGTCAATAAAACAGAAATAGATGTTTTTCTGGAACCCTCTTGCTTTTCTGATGATCCAGTGGTTGTTGGCAATTTGATCTCTGGTTCCTCTGCCTTTTCTAAAACCAGCTTGAACATCCGGAAGTTCATGGTTCACGTATTGTTGAAGCCTGCTGCTGCTGCTGCTAAGTCGCTTCAGTCGTGTCCGACTCTGTGCGACCCCACAGATGGCAGCCCTTTGGGCTCCGCCATCCCTGGGATTCTCTGGCTTGGAGGATTTTGATCATTACTTTACTAGCATGTGAGATGAGTGCAATTGTGCAGTAGTTTGAGCATTCTTTGACATTGCCTTTCTTTGGGAATGGAATGAAAACTGACCTTTTCCAGTCCTGTGGCCACTGCTGAGTTTTCCAAATTTGCTGGCATATTGAGTGCAGCACTTCTGCAGCATCATCTTTTAGGATTTGAAATAGCTCAACTGGAATACCATCACCTCCACTAGCTTTGTTCGTAGTGATGCTTCCTAAGATCCACTACACTTCACATTCCTGGATGTCTGGGTTATCTGGGTTGTGAAGATCTTTTTTGTATAGGTTATCAGATAACCTTTTAGGCAGGTTATCAGGTCATTATCACATTTATTGGCTGCCAGGAGACTTTGGGTTTCCCAAATTCTTTTGGTATCATTCTATTCCCCCCCCCACCCCTTGCAGCTATTTAAAAAGATTTTCACCAGGAAAGATGAAAGCAAAGGAAATCAGAACACAGAATCCTATAGAAACCTTGCTTTAAATGAGATAGTATGTGATAGGTTCCAGGAACATAGCAGGTACTCAACAAATATTGATTGCTGTTCCCTTTCTATTTCTTTGGACTCAAGGCTGCTTATCTTTAACAGCTGCTGATCAGTCAAGGAATCCTATGGGTGGCAGAGGCTCTGGGGCAAAATTGCCCACTCATTTTCTTTAATTTGTCTTAAAAAAACTGTTCAAAGACTTCCCTTTTCAATTTATAAGTCTTTTTCCTCCCGGTTACTCCTTCACGTGATATGGAAAGAGTCCAAGACCACAAGCTAGGAGCGCTGTGTCTTAATCCTTGATCTGCTATAATTGTACCATATAAACTCCAGCAGCTCCAGCAGGTCACATCAGGTTATAAGCACTATATGAGTCTGCCATGTATTAGCTCCTTCTGCAGGCTGAGATACAGAGAGGAACAAAGAGGAGATGTTTCTGCCACTGAAAAACTTCAGTGTCATTAGGAAATAGATTCATGAACAAATAATGTCAGCCTGATATGGTCTGTGTTCTGATGTAGATACACGTAGGACCAATGGGAACACAGCAAAGGGCCGTGGAATTAGCCTTAGAGCTGGAAGAGGTGATGCTGGGGAGAATGCTCCCTGATGACAAGGATTTTGCTAGATGATGGAGGTGGAAACAGCACAGGCAAAGACCACTTCTCCTATGTGAATTGAAAGTTTTGAAATGATGATTCCTAAGATCTATTAAAGCTTCAGCATGTTATTCTATGTCGGCTTATCTTGTTTCTTAGGAAAACACACTAATATTTGTTCTCCTGAGAGAAAATAACCAAACATAGGAAGAGCAGAAAGAAAGAATCTCTGTTGGTTGAGCTGATCACAATAATTCCTGTACTCATTCTCCTGAATCTCAGATTTTATTACAGCCAAATGACACCTGTCCAATTTCATTCTCTTTCATGAATAAAAATGTATGAAATTGAATAATATAATGGTTTTGCAGTGCCCACTGCTATATTCCAGGAAAATAAGAAAAGGTTTGAATATATTGGAATATGAATGGTCTATAAACTTAATTTTAAAAAAGTCTTCTTTAAAGTTAGGAACAAGGGACAGTGGAAATGACAAGCTTGAAACTTTTCCTCATTGTACTCCTGGCTAAGGCAAGATCAATGTACTTTAAATTATATCCGTGAGTGAGGGAGGGAGACTGGAGAATGATCTCTAGGAAAAGAATGTCTTGCTCCATGTATTATCCCTGATATTTAGAATCATGTTTAGTGTATATTAGGTGTTTGGTAAATATTATTTAAATGAAGAGGTGGCTGAGATGATCTGCCTCTGGACCACAAACAGGTATCATACAGCCAGACGGCAATAGCAGACCAAAATCTAAACTTTACCTCACAGTATAAGGCAGTTGGGGGTGAGTTTTTCAAACTACGGTCACCCAAAACTTTCTTAAATCCTCTTGCTGAGTAAGAAGCATTGAATGTAATTCCTTCTTCAATTTATGATCCATTGACAGTTTCTTCCTATATATATATATATATATACCTTTGCATAAAGGTTAGCAAATTCAGGTTCAGTACAGCCAGACAAAAGCAGACCCGGTCAGTGTTCAAAAACATAAATCTAAAGATAGATCACCCTGTCAAAGTTTGCTGCTAACGGAAAGCCCATAATATATTTCTTATCAAATATAAGTTGGATTTAAGTTTTAAGTGTTCAAATGCTACCTTGTTGATTGGCTGACCTCTGGTTTAGGCAGGTATTTTTATGCATGAACTTTGTGTGAACCTGGAGAGACAAAAGAGTAATGTATTACTGGGTGAGGGTTAAGAAAGTGACCTGGCCTGGGTCATTCTGGGATTCCCCAGGGACACTGGAGAAAGCCCTGCCATACATTGTCTAATAAAGTCCAATAAAAGGGAGAATTAGTCCTGGTGTGGTGTCAGCACAGCTATAAATTCTTATGCAATAATAAAATAATAGGATGTTATTAATTCAACCATCCTGATTGCTTCTGAAATAGTACTGAAGTAATATCATTGATTCATATTTTTGACTGCTAATACATTATTTTCTAGAACTATTAACTGCTTTAAAACCAGTGTGCCATAATACAGTGGAAAGAGATAGTGACATATTTCTACTGATTCCAGCAATTAACTTAATTTAAGGCTACTCTGTACATTTTAGAATTAAGAATTATATTTTAGAATAGCTTATATAAAAAAATTAAAATGAGACAGTGAGTGTTTTGGGACTTAATCACTCAGTCTTACAGGTGAAAATTGGGTCACATTTTTTTCAAGAAAAGAAACTTCAGTTGACATTTAAAATGTCAGTCTCTCATCCTTTTTTAACCTTTGAGTCAGAGGAACAAAAATGTATAAGCATTTATTGAATCCCAACTTTGAGCATTATGCTGTACTAAATACTTTGACATATATGGGTTCATCAAACCATGATCCAAATGAATTGAAACAGGCTTGCTATCTTCTCCTAGTCAAACCTGCAATCTTCGAGAAAACTAAATTTAAGTCAAATTCTAAGTATAGGAAGGTGTTGTGCAGTTTGGGAGATAGGTAAATTGTCTTTCTCACATGCTCTGGAGTAGAGAATATTTCTAGTATCTTATGTATAGGTGTTAAAAGATAATACCATAAGCTGTTAAATGTAAAAAGAACATAATGGCAAACAAAATACATTAGTATCTGGATAATTAAAAGGGAATAAAAAGAGAGAAAATAGGGAACAGAAAATTCCAGGATTCTGTTTTTGGTGCAATATTCAGAGTGGTTTGTAGAGGAGTTGAAAACAAACTGGATTAAGGAAAGAAAAAAAAAAATAAGAGGAAAACTAGTATAGGAAAAGATGTTGCTAATGTAGTTGGAAAGAATTTGTCCAGAGTAGCGGTCTTAATGATCCTATCCTCCCAAGACCTTACTGTGTCAACCTCCTGGTGGCCAAGGGACTGTAACAAGTCACCCTGAGGTGCTTTGGGACATTTTCCTGAGAAGCCAGCAGATTCAGTTCAGTTCAGTTTAGTCACTCAGTCATGTCCAACTCTTTGCGACCCCCTGAAGTGCAGCACGCCAGGCCTCGCTGTCTATCACCAACTCCCGAAGTTTACTCAAACTCATGTCCATCGAGTCGGTGATGCCATCCAACCATCTCATCCTCTGTCATCCCCTTCTCCTACTGATTTCAATCTTTCCTGGCATCAGGGTCTTTTCCAATGAGTGAGTTCTTTGCATCAGGTGGCCAAAGGATTGGAGATTCAGTTTCAGCATCAGTCTTTCCAGTGAATATTCAGGACTGATTTCCTTCAGGATGGGCTGGTTAGATCTCCTTGCAGTCCAAGGGACTCTCAAGAGTCTTCTCCAACATCACAGTTCAAAAGCATCAATACTTTAGCACTCAGCTTTCTTTATAGTCCAGCTCTCATATCGATACATGACTAATGGAAAAACCATAGATTTGACTAGGCAGACATTTGTTGGCAAAGTAGTATCTCTGCTTTTTAATATGCTGTATAGGTTGGTCATACCTTTTCTTCTAAGGAACAAGCGTCTTTTAATTTCATGGCTGCAGTCATCATTTGCAGTGATTTTAGAAACCCCCAAAATCTCCTCATTCACTTTCATCAAGAGGCTCTTTAGTTCTTCTTCACTTTCTGCCATAAGGGCGGTATCATCTGCGTTATCTGAAGTTATTGATATTTCTCCAAGCAATCTTCATTCCAGCTTGTACTTCATCCAGCCTGGCATTTCACATGATGTACTCTGCATATAGGTTAAATAAACAGGGTGACAATATGCAGCCTTGACATACTGCTTTCCTGATTTGAACCATTCTGTTGTTCCATGTTCAGTTCTAACTGTTGCTTCTTGACCTGCATACGGATTTCTCAGGAAGCAGTTAAGGTGGTCTGATATTCCTATCTCTTGAAGAATTTTCCAGTTTGTTGTGATCCACACAGTCAAGGGCTTTGGCTTATATCTGTAAGCTTGTATCCTTTTCCTTAAAGAGGGCTCCCATGATTGAACAAGTATCAGAACTCACAAAGCTTGTATCTTTGTTTGGGAGAGGTGGAAAAAAATCTTATCTGACAAAAGGCTGTGCCTTGAAAGATGACAGAAAGCAGGGCCAGTTGGATAATTTGCCAAGCTCAGTGCAAAATGCAAACATGAGGCTCCTTGCTCTGAGTCTGTGAAGAATTTCAAGATGGCAGCAAAAGTATTGAACTGTGTGTTGGGTCCTTTCTGGCATAGAGTCAATGAGCCCACACAAGTCACAACCCAGGAAACTCACCCTAACAGAAGAATAGTGCATGGTTACACTGTATTTCTGGTCCTCTGGTCCCTGGTTCAGCATTAAGGATCTAAGGGTTCCACTCCCAATGTCAGCCATCAGAGGATGATGGCCCCTAATGACAGGTGGTCTCAACTCCACCCTCTCTTCCTCACTTCTACCTCCTGGCTCTATTGTACATTATATTCTCCTGTTTCCTACTGTTTCTTACATTCAAATGTTCTGAGAGTCGGAGGGAGGGAAGGAAGGAGAGGATGAGAGAAGAGTTGATTAGTTTCATTAGTGGTTATCCAGCATGAAGCACCCTGTTGGGTGGAATTCTCATCTGCAGCTGATTCATGGATCACTAGACAGAGTATACATGGCAGCTTAGAGTCAGGTGACAATCTTGGTCTAATTAACTTGGGCCAGTGGTTGTGGTGTCATATAGTGAAAAGCATGATGACTTACTTGCTTCTAATTGCTTTAGTTAGAGCCATGTGCTGGCAGCAATGGAAAGCCTCTTGGGTGGGCAGGATGGCTGGAGGACCTGCGACTTGCTTTGTCCCACCCAGGAAGCACAGGGTCCCGTGCTATGCTCCTGGAAAAGTGTTTAAGTGTATTGTCTATTGAAGCACAAAAGTCAACCTCTGCAAGTTCAAAGATCTTGTGCTCCCAAATTGGGATGATTTGAACATTGGAAAAGCAGAATGTGAGGCTGGCTCCCTATGAGAATCTCACTCTGCTTTCTTATCAGATTTCAGCTTTCTGCAAAGGCATTTTCAAGTGGGCTGTAATTGCCTGCCGGTAGACACTTTGTATGCTCATAAATCTTCACTAGCACAGAAAAGCAAATTGTGTTGTGTTTGAGAATTCCTTGGATAGTGAGAGGGATATAGGGTGAGGGGAGAGGCTGTGTTCTCAAGGCGAAAGTTGCCAGTCAGAGCACATGGGTCCTAGGAGCTAGCAGTGAGGGCAGAACCCAGCCCACGAGGTGCTGAGCAGTGATGGGATGGCTGTGGACAGCTCCATAGATGTGATCAAGAGGCTGCCATGAGGTGACAGCACACTAACCATCCTTGCGTCTCAAACTGGTTGAGCCTCAAAATCCCCCAGGTAGAATTTTGCAAATGCAGACATTAAAAATAAAATTTCAATCACAGCAACAGGGGGCTAGTTAGGAACCTCGATCTGGAGTCAGACGATTAGTTCAAATCCTAGTTTTAGGACTTACGGGGTGTCTGGTCTCTGTGTTTTCATTTTCTCATCTATGAAATGTAAATAATACCCTTATGTTTTTTTAGAAGGTCTTGTGAGATTGAATGAGAAGGTAAGTTAGAAGGTCTTGTGAGATTGAATGAGAAGGTAAGTATGCCACTGTAGTACCTAAAACTTTGGGAGCACCCAATAAATCCTGATTGTTATTTAACATATTCATATTACATGTAATATGTACTTATGGATGGAGGTGTTTATACACATCTATATACAGAAGCGTAAGTAAATTATATTAAGGCTTAATGTACCATTGGCAAGGGCATACTTTATTATAAGGTTTCTTTTGAAATCTGCTCTTGAAAGATGAGCGGGAGTATATACTCAAACATGTGTTAAAAATTAAGTTAGAATCCAAATGAAGGCATGGTTCTACAGGGAAGGACTTGAGATTTGACAAACAATCAAAAAGCAAATCTAATTAATTTTAGGGGAAAAATATTCAGAACCTGCAGAAATCAACTCCTCTATTCCCAAGCATATGTAGAAAAACAAGCCCAGCAAACATCATGACTGCTTTACGGGCAAAAACAATACTAATTGAGTGAGCTACTCGGCAAGAGGGGAGAAGAGAAGTAAAACCCAGTCTTTTCTCTCCGATTAATAACTACAGCTCTCTGGATTGTCAGTTCCTGCTGGGCATGGACCATGTCTGTTTCACTCCCTGGAGTTCTTACACATCACCATGTGCAGATTAACATTTAATAAGTGTTTGTGGAGATGACTGATGATACGGCCAGTGCACTTGGTAATTTAGAGCAGGCTGTGTCAGTAGTAAGAAGTTTCATTTTCCTTCCTGTGGGAACCCCTTCTCTGCTTGACTTTTCTTGTTGATTGTAAGCTCCCTTGGGCAGGAAACTTGTTTGTCTGTATGTTTATTAAGAAGCAAGGAACAAATTGCAACAAACTACACAGCGATAAGAGTGAGTAAAAATTTCATGAGATGCTATCAAATGATTCATTAAAAGAAAGATCCAGGATATTACCACCAACTGCTACATTAACTAGTCATGTCATAACGCCATCAAAATGCTAATTAGGTTGTCTGGCATGATTTGTTAGTAAAAAAAAATCAACCCAAGTTTCCTGTAGTTCTTGAATTCGGATAGTTTTTCCCTTCCTAATATTTGCCTCGAGGTTTATTGTGTACCACTGCGTTTTCTT
The DNA here is from genome assembly GCA_006410635.1 of Cephalophus harveyi. NCBI lineage: Eukaryota > Metazoa > Chordata > Mammalia > Artiodactyla > Bovidae > Cephalophus > Cephalophus harveyi. The sequence continues at coordinate 429,903 of SJYT01049463.1, forward strand.
TTTTGGAGATAAACAAAGCTTTTGTGTATTTCTCTTGTCATTACTCTTATAAACCCTCAAGCACTCTAAACTCTCAGAGAGAGGTCCAAATCTGTAGAATAGTGAATTGAAGTCACTCAAAGAGGATAAAAGTTGGGGTTAAGAAGATGCCAGGCAGAAGAGACTGTTCATGTTGTTTTCTCTTGGGATCCAGCCAGGGCTGACTGGCTGCTTGCTTGCAGCTGGACAAGGCAGGTGGACAGGACTAAGACCTATACAGGAGCCATCCATTAGCATAGGCTAGGAGCTGGCAGGCAAACAATAAGGACAGACTTACACAGAGAAGGTTCTGTCCAGCAGGCCAAGGCTGGTATCTTGGGGGCAGAGGTTTCAGAAGTAATTAATGATGGACAAAAATTCGAGATGAGTAAAGGAGTTGCCTAGTAAGTAAGACTCACTCAGCCTTGGAAGGGGCAGATGCACTAAATCATTTAACCTAAATGACCACACTGAACAGAAGTCTGGGCTGCAGTCCAGCTACTGAGATGCTGGGGCTCACAGTGGATGGAGGATGAAAGGAAAAATAGACAGCTTCTCAGATCTAGGACTCCATGGCTGAAATGACTATGAGATACTACATCCTAAAATGTTGTTCCCAGTAGGGCTGACATGAATGCTTTCAGTTAGGAATTGGGAGCAGGGCTGTGCCTGAATGTATTCCATCCAGCCCCCTTGCAGAGAGGAAGAGACAGAGGCTGATGGCAAGTATGGCTGCTGGTTTGGGGCAGCCAAGTGTTGGACTTCTGTCCCCAAATCTCCAGAATGATGGAATCGGTCAACATTCTTTGAGGAAGAGACAGCAGAGCATGATGCCGTCAGCACAGGGTCTGGAGTGAGATGGTTTGCCTTTGGCTCCTAAGTAGAGTTGCCAGATTTAGCAAATGAGAGTACAGGGCACTCAATTAAATTAGAACTTCAGCTAAACCATGACCAATTTTTCAGTTTAAATGTGTGCTCAGTATTACCTGGAACATGCTTATACTAAAAAATTATGGCCCATGTAATTTTTAAAAATTTTGTTTATTTATTTGACTGTGCCAGGGCTTAGTTGCAACATGCAGGATCTTCATTCTTCCTTGCAGCATGTGAACTCTTAGTTGCAGCATGCAGGATCTAATTCCCCAATTAGGGATCAAACCCAGGCCCCCTGCATTGAGAACTTGGAATTGTCTGCTACAACACCAGGGAAGTCCCCCATGTAATGTTTGAGGCATAGTTATACTACAAAAAATTGTTATCTGAAATTCTAAATAAACTGTGTGTTGTCTATTCTTTTGCGGGTTGGGGATAATCCTACTCTTAATTCCCCTTTCTAGCTATAGGGTGGCTTCCCAGGTGGCTCAGTGCTAAAAGAATCCATCTGGCTATGCAGGAGATGTGGGTTTGACCCTGGGTCAGGAAGATCCTCTGGAGAAGAGAATGGCAACCTATTCCAATATTTTTTGCCTGGGAAATCCCATGGATAGAGGAGCCTGGTGGGCTAAGTCCATGGGGTCACAAAGTCAGACATGACATAGTGGCTGAGTACATACACATGTACTATAAGAACTTGGCAACTTATTTAAAAAATGATCTAGCTCATAAGGCTGTTGTGAGGACTGAATGGGTTAATACATGCAAATTGCTTCAAATAGTGTCTGGCACAGAACAAGCACTCAGAAATAGTTGATTTTACTTTTTTATTACTACTATTACTATTTATACTACTATTTGAGGGCCAGTCTGAGTTACTGGTGATCAGGCGGATATTTTTATGTTTGTAAAGTAATGCAGGGCAAAGCTTCAGCAAAATTGTGAAACATCTTACTCATTTGTTCCCAGTTCCCTTCTCCACAAAATCATAAATGTTTCAAAATAAAGGAACTGGTAAAATTAACCCAAGGACAATTACTGTTAGAAAAAAGACAATCATCAAAAAGTTTAAATAAAAAAGATAAAGAGAAAACAATGAAGAGATTCTGGCTGATGATATAGTTCTCTATGGTGATCAAGTACAAAGTTCTGAGTTTGCTAACAGATCAAAGAAATGGTGAGAAATCAGAAAATTGGTTTGCTGCACGTTCCTTGTCCCCTCCTGATGTCCCATTGTATATTATTCTCTCAAAGTTTGCTCCAGAGAGTCTCTGCTATCTTAATATCAGTGTAAATTAGTGACCCCTTCAAGAGCATCTCTACTTAAACTCATTGCAGAACACAAGGGCTTACTTTTCTGTTAGAAAGTCCTTCTGGTAGCACTTTGTGGGGTAGAAGGGAAGAGTTTTGTATTTTTGGTGTTAAGTCTTCGGTTGGGGAAATTTTCAGACAGTGGTCCTTGACCTTGTTTACCCAGTAGAATCAACTGGGAAGGTTTTAAAAATCCACTTCCAGGCAGCAATTTACATCAATTTATTCACAGTCTTTGAGTGGAGCACCCAGGCACAGATCCTTTGTAAGCACCCTAGGTCCCCACCATGGTATCCAAGGTTGGCAACCACTGAGCTAAAGGAATATATATGTGTGTGCGTGAGTGCTAAGCTGCTTCATTTGTGTCTAACAGTTTGTGACGCTATGGACCACAGCCCACCAGGCTTCTCTGTCCATGGGATTCTCCAGGCATGAATACTGAAGTGGGTTGCCATGTCTTCCTCCAGGGGGATATTCCTGCCCCAGGGATTGAACCCATGTCGCTTATGTCTCCTGTATTGGCAGGTAGATTCTTTACCACTAGTGACACCTGGGAAGCCCAGGAATACACACACCCCTGTGCAAACCATTTATATGGCAAGACTTATGAAAAAACCATATAATCCAGAAAATAATAATAACTGTGATTTAAAAATTCTTACTATATGTTTATTACTACATATACTTCTAACCTTTACAGGATTGAGGAAGAGATCTTTTTATCCACCTTTTTCACTGAGGAAAAAGAAAATTGTAAATGACACAGTAAGTAAATGAGTCCAAAATCAATTAGATCTCTGTCTCCCAAGGCAGAGCCCTTTGTAATAATCTACATCACGGAGAAAGGTGGAATTGATGCTTTGTGTCCTTTCTTTGAGCCTCATTTTCAACAGTGTCTGATTTTTCTACTACATATCAGTGCCTGGTGGTCATTCAGGTCTTGGGACCCTGTAGGGTGAGAGTTCTGTGGCTGGTCTTCACTCTAATGTTTCCAATTCCCCATGAGGCCTTCACCCATCCCACCACAGACCAGTCAGCCTGAATACAAGAGCAGACACACAGATCTGGGCTTTGTTGGGCAAACCTGTCTGAAGATAGACTTGTGAATGGCGAGCCAGCCTCTCCAGCTGTAATTAAACAGGGCTTGGCCTGACAGGTTTAGCCAGTCAAACAGGACTTGTCTGAGCCTGTGGGAATGACAAGCTTGAATAAAAAGTAGGGACAAAATCAGGGACCCACAGATCACTTCAGCTCTTCTCATCAGTCACTGGTTAACTCTTTTACCAAGAAAGACCTCTCTGCTAAAATGGAATACAAACACTGTGATATTTTGTTGTTAGCTCATGCATGGGAAGAACGGCCAGGTGGATCGTTTTCCTATTAAGACTGTGGCCATCAGTATGTACGTATGCGTGTATGCATGCATGCATGTCTTCATTCATTCATTGTTCATTTACTCATTCATTTACTTACACATCAGTTGGATCACTCAACTAATATTTACTGAGTGTTTTCTGAGTGGCAGGTATGCGCTAGTTTCTGGATATTTATTGTTGTTGTTCAGTCGCTCAGTCATGTCAGACTCTTTGTGACCCCAATGGACTGTAGCCCACCAGGCTCCTCTGTCCATGGGATTTCCCAGACAAGAATACTGGAATGGGTTGCCATCTCCTCCAGGGATCTTCCTGACTCAGGAATTGAACCCTTGTCTTCTGCTTTGGCAGGTGGGGTCTTTATCACTGAGCCACCAGGGAAGCCTGGATATTCATTAGTAAACAAGGCAAAATGATCCTGTGGTCATGTAACTAGCAGGATAGGAAAAGTGGGGAGAGCACATTAGTTCAGTTCAGTTCAGTCACTCAGCTGTGTCTGACTCTTTGCGACCCCATGAACAGCAGCACGCCAGGCCTCCCTGTCCATCACCAACTCCCGGAGCCTACCCAAATTCATGACAATTGATTTGGTGATGCCATCCAACCATCTCATCCTCTGTTGTCCCCTTCTCCTCCTGCCCTCAATCTTTCCCAGCATCAGAGTCTTTTCAAATGAGTCAGTTCTTTGCATCGGGTGGCCAAAGTATTGGAGTTTCAGCTTCAACATCAGTCCTTCCAATGAACATCCAGGACTGATCTCCTTTAGGGTGGACTGGTTGGATCTTCTTGCAGACCAAGGGACTCTCAAGAGTCTTCTCCAATGCCACAGTTCAAAAGCATCAATTCTTCTGCTCTCAGGTTTCTTTATAGTCCAACTCTCACATCCATACATGACCACTGGAAAAACCATAGCCTTGACTAGATGGACCTTTGTTAGCAAAGTAATGTCTCTGCTTTTTAATATGCTGTCTAGGTTGGTCATAACTTTCCTTACAAGGAGTAAGTGTCTTTTAATTTCATGGCTGCAATCAGTAAATAAATAAATTATATGTTTTCCTCATATTATTATCCATGGCTGACATCTTAAAAAAAGAAAATGGATATTATGAGCAAGGAGATATTAAATTTTTGATGGATAGAGAAGTAGGTGGCTCAGCAGTAAAGAATCCACCTGCAATGCAAGGCAGGTATGCAGGTTCAATCCCTAGGTTGGGAAGATCCTCCAGAGAAGGGAATGATTACCCACTCCAGTATTCTTGCCTGGAGAATCCCATGGACAGAGGAGTCTGGTGGGCTACCATCTACGGGGTTGCAAAGAGTTGGGAAGTTGGACCTGACTTAGGGACTAAGCAGTGTCTGGGAAATTTTCTCCAAGAAAGTTATATATGAACTAAAATATAATTTTGCAGCTCAAAAAAGTTTTTTTTACATCATAGTATCATTGAGCCAACTGCATAGACATTTTTCTTAGCCTTCCTATCTATTTTTCATATGTAGATTATGGAGCTAAGAGTAATCTATAGATTTCTATATTCAGAAAAGTACTGCCCCAGCATCCCACAGAGGATCAACAAAGATTTAATCTCACAATTTGTCTATGGAAATCACCCTTTCAGCAACATGATTGTTTTATTTTGGGATGCACTTTATTGTTTCAGAGCTCGGTCACATTTATTACCCACTTGGTCTTCATCAACAGACCTGCAGGGTACAAAGAGCATCATCTTTCTGTTAAACAGTGAGAAAAAAATGATTCTGTAGTCAATGTCTTGTCCAAGGTCATGTGAGTAGCAGAGCAACAAGAAAAACGTAGGATATTTTTTGCCCAGAGGCTAGGATTATGCATGCATAGTGCAGAATTCCAAAATTCTGTATTTCTTATTTCCTGCCATTCTCCCAACTGTGTTTCCCTGAAGCACTCATTTTTTTTCTCTGATTCAAAGTATTTGGGGGAAAGATTGATTTTAGAGGACTCATTTTCCTTGTGCATTTTCATGGATCCAGGAGAGTCTATGTGGCCCCTGTTCCAGCTTTCACTCTCCGGTTAATAAGTAGATAAACAAGTAAATAAAGTTCAACATATATGCTTTGGTTGTGCATGGCTACTGAGTTGCTTCAGTGGTGTCCGACCCTTTGCCCACCTATATGGTCTGTAACTCGTCAGGCTCCTTTGTGCACGGGATTCCCTAACCAAAAATTCTGGAATGGGTTGCGATTTACTCCTCTAGGGGATCGTCCCGACCCAGGGGTTGAACCCACATCTCTTACGTGTGGCCTGCATTGGTTAAGTGTTTTTTTTTTTTTCTTTACCACTAGTACAACCTGAGAAGCCTGTGTTTTGGTTGCCTATTGCCAATTAGATGCTGCTCTAGGCTCTGGGGATACATTACTGAGAAAATAGACAAGAATCCCTACCCTCATTGAGTCTACATTCTCCCAGGGGAGGCAATCAATAAGTAAATCAATATGTCAATATGAATAGCATGTTGGATGCTGCCCTACTGAGGAAAGAAAAAAACGGGAAGAAAATTAGGAGCACTAGAGGGAGGGTGTTGAAGTTCAAAATAAGATGGTCAGGAATGGCCTCTCTGAGAATGCGCTATTTGTGTACCATGACGTCATTTGGGGAAGAACACTGTAGGCAGAGGGGACAGAGGCTGAGGGGATGGCCGAAACTCAGGACTCATTCAATGCACCCCACCCTTGAACTTGAACTGTTTCTTTCTAAAGGCGCAATATTAAAAATGCAGTTGAAATCATATTTTTAAGGATTAGGTTCTGTATTCAATTTCATTTTGGGTTCAATACCCTATTGTGGTCTGTCCAGAAAGCCAAACCACCATGAATAATGTTTCCATGGGAAAATGTTTTCTGGGTTTCAACTCGCTGACTTACCAATGAACTTAGAGCTGGTTAGTAAGTTGAGAAGGAGCTGTATTAATTAAGGGGCAATTCTCCTGCCATGGCTCCCTCTCTCGGCAAGGATAGAATGCCATTGACCGAGCTTCTGCCTCTCTTACATTCTTTTTTCTGTCCTTATCCTTTCTATCGCCTCTTTGGTTCCAACCTGTATTTTCCATTTTCCCCGCAGGGTTTCTCTTTATGCCCTTAGATCTTTGAATAATCCTTCACGAAGCCATATTGAAAGCCCTTGATTCCGCTTATTCTCCTCCTTCAGAAGAGCTGCTGTCTATCTCACCTTAATTGTAGTGTCTCGGAGATTTCCCAGGGCTTTTTTTTCCATGCACATGGATTTATTTGTATTATTCACTGTCTGCTTCTGCCAATTGCAGTGAATTTAATGCCAGTAATGAGCATTGCACCTGGAAAATTCTGAGCACCTCACAAATAGATTAATGAATATACATCATATGCTTTTTTGAAATTAATGACTTTCTGCTCTCCATTAAATGGTGAATTCATGAAGATTCTTTTCTCTATAGGAACACTATACTGTCCGTTTGAATTTGACTGTATGTGTTCATAAAAATAATTGGCTAGGCTGATTTCCTTTTTCTCTTTCCACTCTGCCTTCCGTTCCTTGAAGGGGGGTTGGATAACATTTTCACAGGTACAGAGAGGCACAGTGGGGATTCATAAATCTGTAGCATCAGAATAACAAATGAAAAGGAAGTGATATTTGCAGTACTTGAATACTGGAAAGACTATTTGGAATTATTCTGTGAATTTGCCTGGGTCTACAAGGAATGACCATATATATATATACACTCAAACCATGAAAAATTTTGTCTTTATTCTCATTTTATTTACATATTTAGGGAGTCAATTGGGTCAAATACACAACTGCGGGCTGACCAGAAAACAAAATCTAGAAAATAATAATAGTTGACAATTTGAGAACCCTTGGTGTATTCCAGGCACTGAGTTTAATATGGATAAACTCTTTTACTTCACAATATCCTAGGTGAGCCCCTGAGACACAGAAATTAGGTAACTTGCCAAAATCCACCCAACTAGTCAAGATTCAATCCAAGGCGGGGAATTCCCTGGGGGTCCAATTGTTAGGACCCTGGGCTTCTGCTGCAGGGGCACAGGTTCAGTCCCTGGTCAAGGAACAAAGATCCCACAAGCTGCACAGTGCCCCCCCCCCCAACACACACATACACAAATTGACCCACGGCAGTCTGATTGTAGGACACAAGGTTTTAACTAATATTCACCACTACTGCCCACAGATGAAGGAAAACAGATTTGCCATTTTCTCTTTTTTCCCTTTCTTATGACTTGGGACACTTTTACGACCCTTAATGAAAAAATCAAACCCCTTTGAAATCGAAGGTCACTTTATTGGATCGCAAATATATGCTGGGTACAGGTTCTTCAACTAGTGTCCATCAGAATGACCTGAGTGACTTGTGAAAATGCAGAGTGCTGGGCTTCGGATTAGGTAGGCTGAGACTGGTGCTGCTGAACGGGGGTGCACACTCTGAGAACCATGGTGAAGTGCTCCCCACAGATCCTACATATCAGGAGCACTAATAATTATGACTGCATTTGACAGCGTTTTCCTGCTTTCAAAGCACAGAGTCTATAGCATCACAGTTCCTCACAACAGTGCCAGGCTTTATTCTGGGCAAATGTTACCTCCATTCTATGGCTGAGACAGTAGAGGTGATGTGGCAGCAAGTGATCCATTTTTCATTGTAGAGCAAATGAGTGGCAGAGCTAGTGCTATTAGGGGAGCACACGGACTGAAACCGCCCACCCTGGCCAGGCCCCGCAGTAGCCATTCGCATGAGTTGTTTTACAACAGCAGGTCCTGGTAAGGAACACAGAGCTTATAAGCCTCCACCAACAGGAAGAGTTCAGGAAAGGTCAAAAGGAGACACCACATGTCTGACCACCTCCCAGAATCCTTCTCTCTGGCAGCCATCTTGGCTGAACAAGGCAGGCACCACCAGGGAGGACTCTGAGTCAGAATGACTGGCTAAAGACAACCCAGAAGCTAATCCCATCACCATAAACCCAAGACTGTGAGCCACATGGCAGAGCTGTTCTCCTGGGTTCCCTTACCCTACTGCTCCCCACCTGGGTACCCTTTCCCAATAAAATCTCTTGCTGAGTCAGCACCTGTGTCTCCTCAGACAATTCATTTCTGAGTGTTAGACAAGAGCTCAGTTTCGGGCCCTGGAAGGGGTCCCCCTTCCTGCAACAGTATTGAGGCATTTCATTTTTCCCTTTGCCCAATTCATGCTCTAAGAAGAGACCAGTAACCATCCATCCTTAGCACACAGCTCACAAATTGGTTTGTTCACTTCTCTTTTCAGTTCAAGCTTAAAGGAATGAAGGAGCTCTGGGGAAACAGGAAGGGGAAGGGAGGAGGGGAGGTGGAAAATATCTCTTGCTCAAAAAGAGAAACTGTCTTAAGAGGTGAATATCTGGACACAAAGGAGGGTGGACCCCTTTGCCTCCTCAAGCAAGATCTCAACACTTAGATCCAAATTAGAGGTCTCTGAGCTTAACTTGGCCTGGCTAATATTTCTCTTCCCTTCCAGGTTTGCTGAGCTTATAAATATCAATTATAAGGCTAAGTAAATTACAGGGATGTTGAACTCTGAATTGTTGTAGCACTTTAAAGTGTCTATATAGGGATAATAAGGAGATTGTGAAAAATCTGCTGAAGGAAATCTCACACATATTTATAGATAATTAATACAGTGAGCGGAAACTGAAAATCAGCACTGAATTTTTTAAAGCAGTAATTTAAAAATGCATTATGGCAACACATTAAGTTAGCAGTTATTCAACAAGGAAATCTGCAGATTATTAAGCTAATTAAAGGTAATAAAAACAAGTGAAGGTATTCGGCATATAACTCTGAGATGAAAAAGAAAGAAAATCCTTCGTTTATTCCTACTACATCTAGGCAAGATACAAATGGCAATTAATATATGGATAAGTTACTGGATTTTTATGTAATAAGAAAAGAGGGTTGTATAAAAATATATTCCCTGGAGAAGCGTCAAAAAAAGTACACGGAGATGTTTCTGTGTAACTCTAGACCCTTTTGCAGGCCCCCGTGAGCACACATGTGCTTACTCTTTCTTACCAAGCGGTGAGTAATTGCCGTTTCAGGAACTTGATCTTGGAAAACTTTCTCCGATATATCCGATCTCCACTCAACTTTCAGATACTGAGGCCTCTTTTCTGATCTTTGGACTTTCTTCCACTTCAATTTATATGACAGCAATTCAGGTGATGGTCTCTGATGCTTCCCCTTGCTTTGAGACCTTGTTCTCTGCTATTGATATAAAATGGAACTATACACTACAAGCAGGAAGCTGACATTGCTGGTGAGAACAGAAATAGATCCCTTGTTCAGAAGATGCTTCAGTTAAGTGTGTGTAGCTCTGCAGGGATTGTAAGTTTCTTTGGGGAAAGATAGAGAAGGAGGAGGGAAGGAACACATCAAAGGTAATCATCAGAGAATTTAAAAAATAACATTCACACATGCAACAGAAAGTATGTTTATGCCCAGACATTTGTGGGTTGGTTTATTTACCAGTGATTGGGGAGGAAAGGGTTGACCACAGAAGGGAATGGCCAGACTCCAAATGAACCATACCTGTGTCTGCCAGCATGATGAAATGGATTATTAAATGCTTCTGGAAGAAGTCTTGGGGGTGTTTATGGCAGCACAGGACTTGGCAATTTCAAATTAAAGCTGGTTCATGATTATTAATTCTGCTAAAGGACCCTTGTAAAATTTACTACTGAGCAAATTGGGGTGTGCAGATTTAAATGGGGGCAAAGGGCAAAGCTTATCACAGAGAGACTTGTTCAACTTATCAGAAAAACGAGGCTCGAGTAGGATAAAAACTATCAAATAACTAATCTATCAATAAAGTTCCAGCTTGTCTTTAATCCTATATATTTATGGGAAAAATAAGTTAAGAGCATTATAGTTAAGTTCTGGATCTTATACCCCCAAAAGGTATGGTTATTCAAGTTCATTAGATTCTATAAAACACTTTATGAATTCAATCTTTCCTAAAAATAACTGGGAAAATCATCCTGAAGATGAATTTGATCCAGCACTCAAGGGGATTTAATGTTGCAAGTTATTTGGTTAATGATTATGCAAGTTATAAGTAAGATGTCTATCAACCTTTGTTCTAAGATTCTAAATAGGGGAGAATTCTTTGGAAAGCTAGCACATTTTTATCATCAAGGTCACACTAGGAATTTTAGGACAAGTAAAAAAAATGACTTCCTCAAGCAAAAGGCGTCCTTTTAGGTCATCAGGATGGATTGTTTGAAAGCTTCAAAGCAGCCTTGGTTCTCATTACTGGAGTCTGCCTTTACAAGAAATGCCTTTTTCCAATTATTTTCACTTTTCATTAGAAGTCCTAGCAGTTGCAGCTCACCTCATTTAATTCACTGAGATACGATGTCTTTAATTTCCATGTTATTATTTGTGGCCAATTGTTTGACATTAAACCTGGCTTTTTGATTCTCTGATTTCTGAAGGTTTTCACAGCCCTTCCTGCATGGTAACCAGTTACCTTCGTGAAGAAAGAACATAGTAATGTCGTCAATATAACTTGTAATTTAACTAGTTTCAGTTATGGAGATTTTGCTCTGGTAGGTTGTCCAGGTCAGGGTGCCTTCCGAGTGGGAAAGCATTCACCACCCGATGCCTTCTGGACACAGGTTCAGCCTGCTTGTAAAAAGCCCCTCCTGATCCAGCCTCCACTTTCATCACTGAACGATCAGTGGGCTAATTGAACACTTTCTCTCAGAAGATTTTCCTAATTCTCAGCCAAAACTTTTCTCTGCTAATTCATCTCATTTATTTGGTGTGTGCACATTTGAGCTATTTGTAGCTTTTTATCATTTTGCCCCTCAGCTATTGCTTAGTCAGTTTCCTCAATTTGACTCCTTTCATCTTTTCTCATCAGTCAATCACTCCCAATCCCCTCGTTCCTTTAATCATCTCCTTTGAACTCGGCCCAAGCTTCGGGGTACTCAGGTACCCAAGGCACAACTCGGTGGTCCGGGTGTGGCCTCATAACCATTACGTGGAAATAAGACAGGGAAAGGGTGAAAGAATCTTGAAGGTTTCCTAAACTCGTTCTAATTTCCACTTCAAAATAGTTTCACCCTCTACTCCCGGGCCTCTCTTTTTCCTCTTCCCAGGCCTTTCTCATTTGATGTAGAACATTAGAAGATAGCTCTTTCCTGTCACTACATGCCCCATCGCAGACAGACTGCTCCCACCTTACAGAATTGGTGGCATCCTGGGGCCTCAGGCAAAGTCATGTTTCTGCCAAGTCGCTCTACAAATGTATATACCATTAGCAGGTATGGGTGATGAATTTTCAGATAAATTGTGTTTCACTTTCGCGGCCTCCCCATTAGCCCTACAGAGCCTAGAAGGATACATATGGCAGACTGATCACCAACACCCCAGCAAACATCAATGATACTGAATGTTGTAAGATTCTGGCGTTTTCCGAAAGCATCCCAGGCTTTTCTATTGGCTCAGTGGTAACGAACTCATCTGCCAATGCAGGAGACATGGGTTCGATCCCTGGGTTGGGAAAATCCCTTGGAGAAGCAAATGGCAACTCCCTCCAGTATTCTTACCTGGGAAATCCCATGGACAGAGGAGTCTGGTGGGCTGCAGTCCATGGGGTCGCAACGAGTTCGACACAACTTAGCAACTAAACAACAACAACGAAATAAATGTTCCAAATACAATCTCAGTTTCAGCTGAAGTAAACCCCAGAGCTTTTAGCAGAAGCTGGGCAGTGCACACGGGGGAAGGTCATGCTAAAGTTCATGCTGTAACTGGGGGAAGGGGGAAGTGGGTCATTCCCACGTTGCCTTTAATCCCCACCTCACCCGTGGGCCTGAAGTTAGGGAATGTCAAAAATGTCCTTCCAGCAAAAGACAAGCCTTCATGCAGTTGTTGCTTAGGTTAGAGCCTGAGAACCTTGCCATTTGTTAGAACTGAAAATTGAACTTGCCTTATATACAGTAAGAGTGGATCCATCAGCAGGATATCGTGGAATTTTATTAAATCTACTACACTTTTCCAGTGAAGGTATCCTGTAGCTTTAGACCTAACATTTGTCGAGGGATGGAGTTTTTCATTTTCATAGCTCAGCCTCTTTTCTGGTAATAAATTGCCAAAACTTGGGGCCTTAAGACTGTCAATTTGCACTTTCTCTTCAGATCTTCTCTTCTCTCCTGTTGTGTATGTGTAGAACCATGACAAGAGATTAATACTGAAAGGGAATTCTTCCCATTACATTTTACCTGCCCACTTCTGCCTTTTATTTATTTTTTTCTCCAAAACTTATTTTCTTTTGGCAAAAACCTCCAGGTTAATTTAACAAAGGATTCCTCCCTGAGTTTACCTGAGTTTTCTGCACATGGGTGACGTGTTCTACCAATTGATATTTGTCACTGAGAGATTCTGAATGTTAAACTTGTTTCTTTAAGTTACGAGAGAACAGTGTGCCTTCGGGTCAACATCCATCCTAACCACAACAGAATATAAGCCTCATGCTCAGACAGAAAGCAATGCATTTGTTCAAAGATGAAGAAAACATAAAAGGGGCTGAGGCTAAGGCTGGAGACAGTTTCTGGGCGTTCACAGGTAAGCTGATACTTTGAGATTCTCGGAGATTAGTGTTCTATCAAACAACAGAACATCTTTGGCAAGGAGAAACCTAAGGGATTAATGGTGAGTTTGGGGTGGGGGAGCTAACCACGAGAGTATGGGGGACAGATGTGTGCAGAGGGTGTAAAAGTCATTCTTCTCGGAGCTGGGAAAAGTTTAGACATTCTGGGGATTGAGCCAGCTAAATTTTATTTTAAGCCTTTCAAATCACAAGATTACAACAAGCATGGACAAGTTTAATTATTGTAGAGGGAAGGTTAAAAAGCACACACATTTCCACTGAGTGGGCACTCACACAGAAACATAGCAGTTCTGTTTTTTGTTTTGAACTTTTTTCCTGGGGAATTCATGTTACTGCTAATTGCTTATGGGGAAAGATTTGTTGGAGCAATAGCAGAATTCGTGGCATACTCTATAAACAATTTGAAAATAATCAAAAGAGAAGTTAACTTTGACACTAAACTGACACCTTGAAATAGAGCAAATGAGAGAATAAAAGCAGCATTGGAGAGCACATATGGGTCCTGGCTGATTCTAAAGACTGTGTGTGTGTGTGCGCGTGTGTGCATACAAGCACATATGTATGTAAGTGTGAATTGAGAAATTCCATCACGAAGTAGAAAAATAAATGAAGTTTCAACAAAATGCATTTGGGGTAAAATAGCAGATTGGTTTTAGGGATAATATAGAGTTAGCCACCAAAATGTGAGCTGCAAAGTTGAAATTGGGTGGTGTTTTCTTCTGTTCTTTGTTGCAGTGTAACAGACCATGCCACAGTTTACTGGTGGATTTTTTGGCATTCCCAACAACTCTCTGTGTTGTCTGAACTCAGCTGGGCAGCTCTGCTGCAGCTCATGGCAATAGCCAAGGTTACCCATTGGGCTGCACTTGGGGTAGGGAAGTCCAAGACAGCCTCCCTGGACTGTCTGGAGCTCTGATGGGGACTGCTGAAAGGCTGTGATCTTTCCTCCTAGGTGGTGTCTCTGGGAGGATAATTGCACCCCTTTACACAGTGGCTCAGAATTCATAGAGTAAAGGCAGACACTTGTAGGTCTTTTAAGGGCTAAGCTGGCATTGCATCACTTCCTCCCTATTCTTTGGGGAAAGCAAGGCAGAGGACCAGTCTAGATTCAAGGTGAGGGGAAACAGAGCCCACTCCTGATGGGAGGAGTGCCAGTTGGTACAGGCACAGCTGGAGTCGGTGGCCGCCATTTTGTGGGCAGTTTCCCTCAGTCTTGTAAGCATATGGTGTCAAAATGGAGGGGTCAGAAGTATAAACGCTGCTCTAGTTTAAAAATAAGCAGTGTCTTCATTGGTGAGACAAAGTTGTAGTTTCAGTTCAACTCATGGGCAATCATAAAATCCCTCGTTTCAGGTTTGAGTTGAGAAGTGAAATTAGTTGCTTTCATGAATTAACACTTCCATGCAACCTGAAAACTTTCTTCACCCCCAGAGTCAATGCACTGGGGTCATGGAATCACTGCTGTGTTGTCAGCCAAGCCTTGTGCTTCTCTTTCAACTGACAAGTGGTCAGAGAGATTCAAATAATTCTTATTCTTTTTGTTTTCCTCATTTTTACTCAATTTGTGGCAGTTTTACTAGCCAATTAAGACAGATTAAACGTTGTAAAGACTACTTTTCCATTCTTCACTTGTTTATTATCTCAATTGCATTGAAGTAGGAAAATCTTATACTGTTGCTTGGTTTCCTGGTATTTTTATTCCTTATCTTCTTTCTTGTCTATTTATATCTTTAGTTGATTATATAAACTTAATAAGACTACTTGGTTGTAAGATGAAGTTTTTGTGACTTTGGTTTGGCTATTACCAGCTCAGGATTAATTTTATAATGCTATTGGGAAACTCATTTTCTATTAAATCCATACATATTTATTGAGCGTCTGCCGTGAGCACTATACTGTATTTTTTTTTTTTTTAAGGGCACAAATGTTCTTATCAAGAACTTGTATCATTTAGATGGGTCTTTTTCATATCAATCCATGCAGAAATCATGATCCTACATAATAACCATCAAAACAGATTGAAAAATAAATATGTTGAAAATGCTTAAACTGGTTGCTAAAAAATGAATCAACCAAAAGATAATACATTCTATAGCAAATACAAATGTTGCCTTTTTGTCTTTTCAGCAGTTAAAAATGAATTTTATCCCATGAGAGGCCATAGATTTTCCTAGAGACTAAAGAAAATACAGAAAAATAATAGATCATCAGTGGATATGTTAAACATAATGAAGAAACATAATGAATTCTATAGAAGCAACTACTTGTACAGTTGATCTTT
>SJYT01049463.1:445837-471710 GCA_006410635.1 Cephalophus harveyi
TGAAACAATCATAAATTAAAAAACAAAACAAAACAAAAAACAGCCGACATTATTTTAAACCAAACCAGAGTTTATTTATTTATTTATTTTTAAAGTGTTGTGGGAAATGAAAGGAAGAATGAGCTTATAATATAAAATAATTTTTAAAAATTTTGCTTATTATGTTTTAAGGAAAAAAAAGCAATGTAATTATAAAACAAACTTTTCTATACAGCAACTTTCCACTACCTATCTATTAGCTTCTGTATAACACAGGGAGCTCAGCTCTGTGCTTTGTAATGGCTTAGAAGGGTGAGATGGGGGTGGAAAGAAGCCTTGAGAAGAAGAGGATATATGTGTACATATGGCTGATTGCCTGGTGGCTCAGTGGTAAAGAATCTGTCTGATAATGCAGGAGACATGGGTTTGATCTCTGACTGGGAAAATGCCCTGGAGAAAGAAATGGCAACCCACTCCTGTATTCTTGCCTAGGAAATCTCACGGACATCGGAGACTGGTGGGCTACAGTCCATGAGGTCACATGAAGACAATGTGAAGATAATGGTGACCTCCTTTAATAGGACTTGTGCATGCTTTGTTGTATTCAGTGCCTTTGACCCTGCGGCAGGTCATTGTTGACCCATGCCTCCGCCACAGACTCCTGGACACTCACAGGCAAGTCTGGCTCAGTCTCTTTTGGAGACACTGTTCCTTTCTCCTGGCTCCTGGTGTGCATGAGGTTTTGTTTGTGCCCCCTAAGAGTCTGTTTTCCCAGTCCTGTGTACCTTCTGTAATCAAATCCCACTGGCTCTCAAAGTCAAATTCCCTGGGGGTTCTCAGTCCTTTGCCAGATTCCCAGGTTGAGAAATCTGTTGTGGGCCCTAGCACTCTCTTAATAGTGTGAGATTACAATGGGAAAGACTACAGATCTCTTCAAGAAAATTAGAGATACCAAGGGAATATTTCACGCAAAGATAGGCACAATAAAGGACAGAAATGGTATGGACCTAACAGAAGCAGAAGATATTAAGAAGAGGTGGCAAGAATACACAGAAGAACTATACAAAAAAGACCTCAATGACCCAGATAACCATGATGGTGTGATCACTCACCTAGAGCCAGACATCCTGGAATATGAAGTCAAGTGGGCCTTAGGAAGCATCACTACAAACAAAGCTAGTAGAGGTGATGGAATTCCAGTTGAGCTATTTCAAATCCTAAAAGATGATGCTGTGAAAGTGCTGCACTCAATATGCCAGCAAATTTTCAGCAGTGGCCACAGAACTGGAAAAGATCCATTTTCACTCCAATCCCAAAGAAAGGCAATGCCAAAGAATGCTCAAACTACCGCACAATTGCACTCATCTCATGTGCTAGTAAAGTAATGCTCAAAATTCTCCAAGCCAGGCTTCAGCAATACGTGGAGTGTGAACTTCTGGATGTTCAAGCTGGATTTAGGAAGAGCCGGAGATCAAATTGCCAGCATCCACTGGATCATAGAAAAACCAAGAAGTCCCAGAAAAATATCTACTTCTGCTTTATCAAATATGCCAAAGCCTTTGAATGTGTGGATCACAACAAACTGCAGATAATTCTTCAGGAGATGGGAATACCAGACCCTCCTGCCTCCTGAGAAATCTATATGCAGGTCAAGAAGCAACAGGTAAAACTGGACATGGAACAATGGACTGATTCCAAACTGCAAAAGGAGTATGTCAAGGCTGTATATTGTCACCCTGCTTATTTAACTTATATGCAGAGTTGTGATGCCATCCAACCATCTCATCCTGTATTGTCCCCTTCTCCTTCCACCTTCAATCTTTCCCAGCATCAGAGTCTTTTCAAGTGAGTCAGTTCTTCACATCAGGTGACCAAAGTATTGGAGTTTCAACTTCAACATCAGTCCTTCCAGTGAATATTCAGGACTGATTTCCTTTAGGATGTACTGGTTAGTAGATCTTGCAGTCCAAGGGACTCTCAAGAGTCTTCTCGATCACCCACTTCATGGCAAATAGATGGGGAAACAGTGGAAACAGTAATAGACTTTATTTTTTTAGGCTCCAAAATCACTGCAGATGGTGACTGCAGCCATTAAATTAAATAACACTTCTTCCTTAGAAGAAAAGCTGTGACCAATCTACATAGTATATAAAAAGCAGAAACATTACTTTATCGACAAAGGTCCTTCTAGTCAAAGCTGTGGTTTTTCCAGTCATCATGTATGTGAGAGCTATACCATAAAGAAAGCTGAGCACCAAAGAGTTGATGTTTTTGAACTGTGGTGTTGGAGAAGATCTTGACAGTCCCTTGGACAGCAAGGTGATCAAACCGGTCAATCCTAAAGGAAATTTGCCCTGAAAATTCACTGGAAGGACTGATGCTGAAACTGATCTCCAATACTTTGGCCACCTGATGTGAAGAGCTGACTCATTGGAAAAGACCCTGATGCTGGGAAAGATTGAGGGCAGGAGGAGAAGGGAATGACAGAGGATGAGGATGGATGCATCACCGATGCAATGGAAAAGCCTGGCGTGCTGCAGTCCATAGGGTCACAAATAGACGTGACTGACTGAACTGAACTGAGCACACAATACACATAATAACTGATTCACTCTTTTGTACAGCAGAAGCTAACGTATTGTAAAACAATTATATTTTAAAAAAACTAACATTAAAACAATATTTTCTATAGCCATTTAAAAAAGTTCTAAAATCTTCATTACATTTCCAAATAATTTTCCTTAATAAGCAGACCTGCCTCAACATTTTAAAAGCTGAATTCTTTCATCTCTATGGGCAGTCAATAAACTACAGCCCAAGGGTTAAATTCCTCTGGCCACACCCACTCATTTAGGTAGGGCCAGTGGCTGCTATCATGCAACAGGAGCATTCTAGCTTGACAAAATCCCGGTGTTCTAGGCCTGCAGAGCTGAAAACTTTTAGTACTAGGCTTTTTACAGGACAAAGTTTGCCAATCCTAGATGTAGAATATGTGACAATTTAAAAAATTTTGTAGCTTAGTAAAGATAAAGTGGACTTCATCTTTGAAAGAAGTTCATTATATGAATGATTCCTATACTGCATTTGTTATTGTTGTTGTTGTTCAGCTGCTAAGTCATGTCTGACTCTTTGTGACCCTTTGGACTGTAGCATGCTTGGCTTCCCTGTCCTTCACCATCTCCCAGAGTTTGCTCAAACTTATGTCTACTGAGTTGGTGATGCTATCCAATCATTTCATCCTCTGTCATCCCCTTCTCCTTCTGCCTTCAAAACTTCCCAGCATCAGGGACTTTTCCAGTGAGTCGGCTGTTTGCATCAGATGACCAAAATACTGGGGCTTCAGCTTCAACATCAGTCCTTCTAATGATTGATTTCCTTTAGGATTGACTGGTTTTATCTCTTTGCAGTCCAAAGGCCTTTCAAGAGTCTTCTCCAACACCACAATTTGAAAGTATCATTTCTTCAGCACTCAGCCTTCTTTATGGTCCAATTCTCACATCTGTACATGACTACTTGAAAAACCATAACTTAGACTATACAGATCTTTGTCAGGAAATTGGTGTCTTTGCTTTTTAATATGCTGTCTAGGTTTGTCATAGTGTTTTTGTTTTTTTTTTTTTTTCAAGGAGCAAGCATCTTTTAATTTCATGGCTGCAGTCATTGTCTGCAGTGATATTGATTGGAGCCCAAGAAAATAAAATCTGTAACTGTTTCCACTTTTTCACCATCTATTTGCTAGGAATTGAGGGGAATGGATGCCATAATCTTTGTTTTTTGAATGTTGAGTTTTAAGCCAGCTCTGTCACTCTCCTCTTTCACCTTCAACAAGAGGCTCTTTAGTTTCTCTTCGCTTTCTGCCATTAAAATGATATCATCTGCAAACCTGAGGTTGTTGATATTTCTCCTGGCAATCTTGATTCCAGCTTGGATTTATCCAGCCTGGCATTTTGCATGATGTACTCTGCATAGAAGTTAAATAAGCAGGGTGACAGTTTACAGCCTTGACATACTCTTTTTCCAGTCTGGAATCAGTCTGTTGTTCCATGTCTGGTTCTAGCTGTTGCTTCTTGACCTGCATACAGATATCTCAGGAGGCAGGTAAGGTGGTCTGATATTCCCACACAGTCAAAAGCTTTAGCATTGTCAATGAAGTAGAAAGTTGATGTTTTTCTGGAACTCTCTTGCTTTTTCAATGATCTAGCGGATGTTGGCAATTTGATACCTGGTTCCTCTGCCTTTTCTGAACCCAGCTTGTACATGTGGAAGTTCTTGGTTCATGTACTATTGAAGCCTAGCCTGAAGGATTTTGAACATTATCTTGCTAGCACGTGATACTATTCTGTTCTACTAAGTTTTATTCTATTCCATAGCATGAGTTTTCAAAAAAAATTGTTAGCATTTGAACTCTCTCCACCCCATTTTCAAATAAATCTTTTCTTGGAATCTCTGTATATAAAATAACTGTGGAAGTTGAAATGCAGTGGAAGTTGTGATGTTTAAGATGGGGATGGAGGCCTGGGAACCCTAGCAGTTACCCAGTCCTGTAAGCCCTCCTCTCTCCAATGAAGCCCATGAAGCTTCCTATATTAGCTTCTGAACTACGAGATTGCTTCTGCTTCAACTGGATGAATTTAACAAAAATGTCAGAGCTCAAAGGAATTAGTTCAATTGTTTTCTCTTTAAAGAAAAAGGGATAAAAGTCCAGGGAACATAAATGGCTTAGGCCAGGGCCTGTACCTGTATTAACAGAACTGAGAGTGAGCCCAGAACCAAATGGCCTGCCTTGCAATCTACATGTGCTCTATCATTTCCTGCAGAGAACGATGCAGAATCTAATCTCATATGGTGACCCCAAGGCCAGCAATATCTTCTTATTGTCGTATACTCCCACCTGGTCCTAAATAGCTTTCTAAGTAGAGAGAGAGAGTGAAAAGAAGACTCAAATGAGAAGAGTACCACCTTTTAAAATAGAAGAAATTAAAGATGGGTCCCTGAAAGTGAATTTTAAGGAAAAGATTTAAAATATGCTGATGTCTCTGTCAAGTATTTATCTCCTACAAATGTTTTGAGAGTTCATAAAGTCAGGGCTACATTAGATTATATGCCATTTTATTTATGATTTTTTTTAAATTTCAAATTAAGGAATTGGGTAGAAATGGTATCAAGTAGCAATCATTAACTCTTGAGAGAGGAAAAGAGTGAGACAGTGAGAGAGAGAAAAAGCTGATAAAAAAACGATAAAGCTATAAAATTAATTTAGAAGAGGAAGTGGAGAATCATTTACTTACTTTGAATTATAAGGAGATTTAGGTAGAGAGAATTTAATTATGAAAGCAGGAATTTGGCAGGGCATTGAGGTTAAGATCTTGATCCTTATGACAGAGGTTATGGGATCTTAAATGAGCACAAGTGGTCATGAGCATCTAATTAATATCGTTTTCCATTTATGAAAGAGGTCAGAAAATCTATTCTGGCCTCAGATTTCCTCAGCCTTGCAGAATAGAGTTCTGTTTATCACACTTCTAATAATATTATTACTACACCTTGATAAAAGTTAGAAGTAAATGAGACCATTACCCATTATAACCTGTTATATCTTTTGAGAAGATGGTTTTCAAATACCATCAAGGATCTAATAGTAATTACCAAACACTTGGTTCCTGTTTCCCCTTATTTTAATGACACTATCATTTTTAAAGATGGAAATTTGAATGAAAACTTCAGGAAATTTTACTTGTGATGTGTGTGAGCATGCTCAGTTGTGTCCACCTCTTTGTGAACCTTATGGACAGGCTCCTCTGTTCATGGGATTCTCCAGGCAAGAATACTGGGGTGAGTTGCCACTTTCAGAGTATCTTCCAGACCCAGGAGATCAAAGCCATGTTTCCTGCAGAGGCAGGTGAATTCTTTACCAGTTGTGCCACCTGGGAACCTCTTTGCTTGGGGGCACCCAGCCAAAATGAAACTACCATGCTTAGGAGTCAAAAAAAAAAAAAAAAAATACTCATTTGAATCACATATATCTCTGTTTCATGGCTATGTTCTTTATTGATCTATCCTTGAAAAAAATCACATTGCTCTTAGAGGTAAAATTTAGTCAATATACTTAAAATGATTGGTTTCTGCTTCTAGAGAACATATTATAAAATATTGTAACCAAGTTCAAATATTTGGGAACAGAGATAATAATAGCCTATAGAGAGGAAAGCATCATAAACCAGAAATCAGGGTACCTAGATATTAGTTCTAGCTTATCCAGTGACCTTTGATCAAAGTGCTGAATCTACCTAGAATTGGTTGTACTTGTCTATACAATGAAAGTGAAAGTGTTAGTCTCTTATTCATGTCCAACTCTTTGCAAGCCCATAGACTGTAGCTCACCAGGCTCCTCTGTCCGTGGGACTTCCCAGGCAAGTGTATTGGAGTTGGCTGCCATTCCCTTTCCCAAGGGATATTCCTGACCCAGGGATCTAACTCAAGTTTCTTATGTCTCCTGCACTGACAGATGGATTCTTTACTGCTAGTACCACCTGGAATGTGTGAATGTGAAAATTGCTCCACCGTGTCTGACTCTTTGTGACCACATGGACTGTAGCCTGCCAGAATCCTCTGTCCATGGAATTCTCTAGGTGAAAATACTGGAGTGGCTTGCCATTTCCTTCTCTAGGGGATCTTCCCAAGCCAGGTATCGAACCCAAGTCTCCCCCATTGCAAGTGGATTCTTTACCATCTGAGCTACCTGGGAAGCTGGTATACCACCTGAGCTACCAGGGAAGCTGGTACCACTAAATAAAGGGAATTAAACAACAAATTAAATAATAATAATAAATTATAATAAATAACAATTAATAAATAATAAACAATAAATAAACAATAAACTATAATAAATTAAATAAAAATTCACATGGAGTTGTTTCTTGTAATGTTTATGTGATGGTTTCTACTTTATTTGGGTAACCCCAAAATAACTTTGATTTTGTTTTTTATTGGAAAACTTTCCCATTTCTATGTTTTTTTGGCTACCCCTTTAGAAGTTTTTGGAGCCTACAGATTTCAGGTTGCAAAACACCTCAGCTTATCTTGTTCAGTGATTCTTATATGTATGCATATATCAACATGAACAAGATCACCTGCTAAACTAGTGAGGCTTAGAGCACCACTGCCTGTCCTCCCCACTACAAGCTTCTGATTCAGTAGATCTAGAGGAGACTCATACTGCTCATGGGGTTCTCAATGCAAGAATACTGAAGTGGTTTGCCATTCACTTCTCCAGTGGACCACATTCTGTCAGAACTCTCCACCATGACACAGCTGTCTTGGGTGGCCCCATACAGCATGACTTAGTTTCATTAAATTAAGCAAGACTGTGGTCCATGTGATCAGACTGGCTAGTTGTCTGTGATTGTAGTTTCAGTCTGTCTGCCCTCTGATCCCCTCTCTCAGTGCCTACTGTCTTACGGGGGTTTCTCTTACCTTGGACGTGGGGTCTCTCTTCATGGCTGCTCCATATCGGTAGGTGCTCAATATGCTACTGGAGATCAGTGGAGAAATAACTCCAGAAAGAATGAAAGGATGGAACTAAAGCAAAAACAACATCCAGCTGTGAATGGGACTGGTGAAGGAAGCAGGGTTCGATGCTGTAAAGAGCAATATTGCATAGGAACCTGGAATGTTAGGTCCATGAATCAAGGCAAATTGGAACTGGTCAAACAGGAGATGGCAAGAGTGAACATGGACATTCTAGGAATCAGTGAATTAAGATGGACTGGAATGGGT
This sequence comes from Cephalophus harveyi, assembly GCA_006410635.1. Classification (NCBI taxonomy): domain Eukaryota; kingdom Metazoa; phylum Chordata; class Mammalia; order Artiodactyla; family Bovidae; genus Cephalophus; species Cephalophus harveyi. The sequence continues at coordinate 453,593 of SJYT01049463.1, forward strand.
GAATTTAACTCAGATGACCATTATATCTACTACTGTGTGCAAGAATCCCTTAGAAGAAATCAGAGTAGCCATCATAGTCAACAGAGAGTCCGAAATGCAGTACTTGGATGCAATCTCAAAAATGACAGAATGATCTCTGTTCATTTCCAAGGCAAACCATTCAATATCATGGTAATCCAAGTCTATACCACAACCAGTAACGCTGAAGAAGCTGAAGTTGAATAGTTCTATGAAGACCTACAAGACCTTCTAGAACTAACACCCCCCAAAAATGTCCTTTTCATTATAGGGGACTGGAATGCAAAAGTAGGAAATCAAGAAACACCTAGAGTAACAGGCAAATTTGGCCTTGGAGTACATAATGAAGCAGGGCAAAGGCTAATAGAGTTTTGCCAAGAGAACACACTGGTTATAGCAAACACCCTCTTTCAACAACACAAGAGAAGACTCTACACATGGACATCACCAGATGGTTGACACCGAAATCAGATTGATTATATTCTTTGCAGCCAAATTCATAAAGTCAGGGCTACATTAGATTATATGCCATTTTATTTATGATTTTTTTTAAATTTCAAATTAAGGAATTGGGTAGAAATGGTATCAAGTAGCAATCATTAACTCTTGAGAGAGGAAAAGAGTGAGACAGTGAGAGAGAGAAAAAGCTGATAAAAAAACGATAAAGCTATAAAATTAATTTAGAAGAGGAAGTGGAGAATCATTTACTTACTTTGAATTATAAGGAGATTTAGGTAGAGAGAATTTAATTATGAAAGCAGGAATTTGGCAGGGCATTGAGGTTAAGATCTTGATCCTTATGACAGAGGTTATGGGATCTTAAATGAGCACAAGTGGTCATGAGCATCTAATTAATATCGTTTTCCATTTATGAAAGAGGTCAGAAAATCTATTCTGGCCTCAGATTTCCTCAGCCTTGCAGAATAGAGTTCTGTTTATCACACTTCTAATAATATTATTACTACACCTTGATAAAAGTTAGAAGTAAATGAGACCATTACCCATTATAACCTGTTATATCTTTTGAGAAGATGGTTTTCAAATACCATCAAGGATCTAATAGTAATTACCAAACACTTGGTTCCTGTTTCCCCTTATTTTAATGACACTATCATTTTTAAAGATGGAAATTTGAATGAAAACTTCAGGAAATTTTACTTGTGATGTGTGTGAGCATGCTCAGTTGTGTCCACCTCTTTGTGAACCTTATGGACAGGCTCCTCTGTCCATGGGATTCTCCAGGCAAGAATACTGGGGTGAGTTGCCACTTTCAGAGTATCTTCCAGACCCAGGAGATCAAAGCCATGTTTCCTGCAGAGGCAGGTGAATTCTTTACCAGTTGTGCCACCTGGGAACCTCTTTGCTTGGGGGCACCCAGCCAAAATGAAACTACCATGCTTAGGAGTCAAAAAAAAAAAAAAAAAATACTCATTTGAATCACATATATCTCTGTTTCATGGCTATGTTCTTTATTGATCTATCCTTGAAAAAAATCACATTGCTCTTAGAGGTAAAATTTAGTCAATATACTTAAAATGATTGGTTTCTGCTTCTAGAGAACATATTATAAAATATTGTAACCAAGTTCAAATATTTGGGAACAGAGATAATAATAGCCTATAGAGAGGAAAGCATCATAAACCAGAAATCAGGGTACCTAGATATTAGTTCTAGCTTATCCAGTGACCTTTGATCAAAGGGCTGAATCTACCTAGAATTGGTTGTACTTGTCTATACAATGAAAGTGAAAGTGTTAGTCTCTTATTCATGTCCAACTCTTTGCAAGCCCATAGACTGTAGCTCACCAGGCTCCTCTGTCCGTGGGACTTCCCAGGCAAGTGTATTGGAGTTGGCTGCCATTCCCTTTCCCAAGGGATATTCCTGACCCAGGGATCTAACTCAAGTTTCTTATGTCTCCTGCACTGACAGATGGATTCTTTACTGCTAGTACCACCTGGAATGTGTGAATGTGAAAATTGCTCCACCGTGTCTGACTCTTTGTGACCACATGGACTGTAGCCTGCCAGAATCCTCTGTCCATGGAATTCTCTAGGTGAAAATACTGGAGTGGCTTGCCATTTCCTTCTCTAGGGGATCTTCCCAAGCCAGGTATCGAACCCAAGTCTCCCCCATTGCAAGTGGATTCTTTACCATCTGAGCTACCTGGGAAGCTGGTATACCACCTGAGCTACCAGGGAAGCTGGTACCACTAAATAAAGGGAATTAAACAACAAATTAAATAATAATAATAAATTATAATAAATAACAATTAATAAATAATAAACAATAAATAAACAATAAACTATAATAAATTAAATAAAAATTCACATGGAGTTGTTTCTTGTAATGTTTATGTGATGGTTTCTACTTTATTTGGGTAACCCCAAAATAACTTTGATTTTGTTTTTTATTGGAAAACTTTCCCATTTCTATGTTTTTTTGGCTACCCCTTTAGAAGTTTTTGGAGCCTACAGATTTCAGGTTGCAAAACACCTCAGCTTATCTTGTTCAGTGATTCTTATATGTATGCATATATCAACATGAACAAGATCACCTGCTAAACTAGTGAGGCTTAGAGCACCACTGCCTGTCCTCCCCACTACAAGCTTCTGATTCAGTAGATCTAGAGGAGACTCATACTGCTCATGGGGTTCTCAATGCAAGAATACTGAAGTGGTTTGCCATTCACTTCTCCAGTGGACCACATTCTGTCAGAACTCTCCACCATGACACAGCTGTCTTGGGTGGCCCCATACAGCATGACTTAGTTTCATTAAATTAAGCAAGACTGTGGTCCATGTGATCAGACTGGCTAGTTGTCTGTGATTGTAGTTTCAGTCTGTCTGCCCTCTGATCCCCTCTCTCAGTGCCTACTGTCTTACGGGGGTTTCTCTTACCTTGGACGTGGGGTCTCTCTTCATGGCTGCTCCATATCGGTAGGTGCTCAATATGCTACTGGAGATCAGTGGAGAAATAACTCCAGAAAGAATGAAAGGATGGAACTAAAGCAAAAACAACATCCAGCTGTGAATGGGACTGGTGAAGGAAGCAGGGTTCGATGCTGTAAAGAGCAATATTGCATAGGAACCTGGAATGTTAGGTCCATGAATCAAGGCAAATTGGAACTGGTCAAACAGGAGATGGCAAGAGTGAACATGGACATTCTAGGAATCAGTGAATTAAGATGGACTGGAATGGGTGAATTTAACTCAGATGACCATTATATCTACTACTGTGTGCAAGAATCCCTTAGAAGAAATCAGAGTAGCCATCATAGTCAACAGAGAGTCCGAAATGCAGTACTTGGATGCAATCTCAAAAATGACAGAATGATCTCTGTTCATTTCCAAGGCAAACCATTCAATATCATGGTAATCCAAGTCTATACCACAACCAGTAACGCTGAAGAAGCTGAAGTTGAATAGTTCTATGAAGACCTACAAGACCTTCTAGAACTAACACCCCCCAAAAATGTCCTTTTCATTATAGGGGACTGGAATGCAAAAGTAGGAAATCAAGAAACACCTAGAGTAACAGGCAAATTTGGCCTTGGAGTACATAATGAAGCAGGGCAAAGGCTAATAGAGTTTTGCCAAGAGAACACACTGGTTATAGCAAACACCCTCTTTCAACAACACAAGAGAAGACTCTACACATGGACATCACCAGATGGTTGACACCGAAATCAGATTGATTATATTCTTTGCAGCCAAGATGGAGAAGCTCAATATAGTTAGCAAAAACAAGATGGGGAGCTGACTATGGCTCAGATCATGAACTCCTTATTGCCAAATTTCTTCAGACTGAAATTGAAGAAATGGAGAAAACCACTAGACCATTCATATATGACCTAAATCAAATCCCTTATGACTATACAGTGGAAGTGAGAAATAGATTTAAGGGACTAGATCTGATAGACAGAGTGCCTGATGAACTATGGATGGAGGTTCATGACATTGTATAGGAGACAGGAATCAAGACCATCTCCAAGAAGAAGTAATGCAAAAAAACAAATGGCTGTCTGAGGAGGCCTTACAAATAGTTTTGAAAAGAAGAGAAGTGAAAAGCAAAGGAGAAAAGGAAAGAAATAACCTATTTCAAGGCACAGTTCCAAAGAATAGCAAGGAGAGATAAAAAAAAAAGCCTTCCTCAGTGATCAATGCAAAGAAATAGAGGAAAACAATAGAATGGGAAAGACTAGAGATCTCTTCAAGAAAATTAGAGATACCAAGGGAACATTTCATGCAAAGATGGGCTCAATAAAGGACAGAAATGGTATGGACCTAACAGAAGCAGAAGATATTAAGAAGAGGTGGCAAGAATACATGGAAGAACTGTGCAAATAAGATCTTCAAGACCCAGATAATCACGATGATGTGATCACTCACCTAGAGGCAGACATCCTGGAGTATGAAGTCAAGTGGGCCTTAGGAAGTATCACCATGAACAAAGCTAGTGGAGGTGATGGAATTCCAGTTGAGCTGTTTCAAATCCTGAAAGATGATGCTGTGAAAGTGCTGCACTCAATATGCCAGCAAATTTGGAAAACTCAGCAGGGGCCACAGGACTGGAAAAGGTCAATTTTCATTCCAATCCCAAAGAAAGTCAATGCCAAAGAATGCTCAAATACCGCACAATTGCATTCATCTCACAGGTTAGTAAAGTAATGATCAAAATTCTCCAAGCCAGGCTTCAGCAATACATGAACCACTAACTTCCAGATGTTCAAGCTGGTTTTAGAAAAGCCAGAGGAACGAGAGATTAAATTGCCATCTGCTGGATCATCAAAAAACCAAGAGAGTCCAGCAAAACATCTATTCCTGCTTTATTGACTATGCCAAAGCCTTTGACTGTGTGGATCACAATAAACTGTGGAAAACTCTGAAAGAAATGGGAATACCAGGCTACTTGACTTTTCTCTTGAGAAACCTATATGCAGGTCAGGAAGCAACAGTTAGAACTGGGCATGGAACAACAGACTGGTTCCACATAGGAAAAGGAGTATGTCAAGGCTGTATATAGTCACCCTGCTTATTTAACTTCTATGCAGGGTACATCGTGAGAAACACTGGGCTGGAAGAAGCACAAGCTGGGATCGAGATTGCCAGGAGAAATAGCAATAACTCAGATATGCAGATGACACCACCTTTATGGCAGAAAGTGAAGAAGAACTAAAGAACCTCTTGATGAAAGTGAAAGAGGAGAGTGAAAACGTTGGCTTAAAGCTCAATATTCAGAAAACTAAGATCATGACATCCAGTCCCATTACTTCATGGCAAATAGATGGAGAAACAATGGAAACAGTCAGACTTTATTTTTCTGGGCTTCAAAATCACTGCAGATGGTGATTGCAGCCATGAAATTAAAAGACGCTTACTTCTTGGAAAGAACGTTATGACCAACCTACACAGCATATTAAAAAGCAGAGACATTACTTTGTCAACAAAAGTCCATCTAGTCAAGGCTATGGTTTTTCCAGTGGTCATGTATGTATGTGAGAGTTGGACTGTAAAGAATGTTGAGCACCGAAGAATTGATGCTTTTGAACTGTGGTGTTGGAGAAGACTCTTGAGAGTCCCTTGGACTGCAAGGAGATCCAACCAGTCCATTCTGAAGGAGATCAGTCCTGAGTATTGATTGGAAGGACTGATGTTGAAGCTGAAACTCCAATACTTTGGCCACCTGATGCAAAGAACTGACTCATTTGAAAAGACCCTGTATCTGGGAAAAATTGAGGGCAGGAGGAGAAGGGGCTGACATAGGATGAGATGGTTCATCGATTCGAAGACATGGGTTTGGGTGGACTCAGGGAGTTGGTTATGGGTAGAGAGCCTGGTGTGCTGCAGTTCATGGGGTCGCAGAGTTGGACATGACTGAGCGACTGAACTGAACTGAACAGAAGAGACTCTCTAGTTTGTATTTCTACCAAGTTATCAGGTGATATGAATGCACTGATCCAGGGACCAGACTTTTAGAACTACTGGTCTCACTCAAACTCTTCATTTATGAGTATGGGTAACAGGCCTTGCAAAGTTAATTGAATTAGCTTACTCATCACGTTAGTGGCTGAACTAAGACAAGCCAAACCTTAGACTTCCAGATGCTGAGGTTAGAGCCTCTCTCGGGACACCACAATTCCCCACTCTGATTTTAGGTTATGTGATACAGACTGAAAAGTCCAAATGAATGTATTCCAGTCCACACTGCCACTCGGATTAGGATAAGGGAAAAACAAGAAATCTTACACTTCTGTGGAGAGGTAGTTTTTCAGTAGGGAACAAAGACTCTGAATACCCAGTTTTTTTTTTTTTTTTTTAATTTGTGGTCTACACCTGGTCCATGTTTGCATGACAGAGAATTGAAGCTGAAATGGGACAAAGAAGGCAAGATGCATCGTGAGTGGAAGGCTCTGTCACAGCAAAGACAGATGAAAACAACTCAGCTTATTTCTACCAGTACATTTTTAAAACTTTTTTCAGGCTTGAGTTTTATTTTTTATTAATAACAGAAACTGAGCAAGTTTTGGTTTCAGGACCGATTTTGGTATATTTGGAATCATATTTATTTTTTTTTTAATTCCCTCAACCTTAATTTTCTGAGATAAGATTTTTTTTTTCTCAAGTCCCTAGAAATAAGCATAAGCAAAGTATTTCTGAACCCTCTGAAGACATTTAAAATACAAATTGTTTCCCTGAATGCAGTGAACTTTGGGCTCTTACAGCCTGTTCTCTATCCTGTGGAATGGTCTTTGCCTCTCCTTTCTTCCCATTTTGTTCAGTTACTCATCCTTCAGGTCTGAGCTTACATGCTCTTTGCTGAATCTCCAAAAGTAAAGAACAGGCCCCCCTCTAAGATAGCTCTTCATTATTCCCACATTCTGATGTTCTTGTCCTCGTGGAGTCTCTCCCCCTGAATATGAGCTGGACCTAATGATCACTGGAATGACGTTTCTAGTATAAGGCCACGCAAAGGCTCTGGCTTTTGTCTTGCTTGTGCTCTTGCTTGCTCACAGTTGTTATGTCATGAGCTGCCCACTTTATGGCAAGAAACTAAGGGGTCTCCGGCCTACATTCAGGAAGTAACCAGGGCCCTCGATCCTACAACTCATGAGGCACTGAGTCCCCCCAAAAGGTGTGAATATGCTTGGAAGCTGGTCTTCTTTCTGCCAAACCTGTGGATGAGACTGTAGTCTAGGACTTTTGTTAGCAATTTCGAGGCAGGGGCACCAAGGTAAACTGTTTCCAGATTTCTGATCCATAGAAACAGTGAGATAATAAATATTTGTTGTTTTAACCTGAAAAATTTTGGAGTAATTTGGTAAACTACCACAGGGCCCATAACATTTATTGAATCTCCTTGTAGGCCAGAGGGTCACATATTTTAGAAGGCAAGTTCTTAAAAACAGAGACTCCCAAACTCAGTTTTCAGGTAGTCTGATTCAATAGGTCTGAATAAGGCCAAGAAATCTGCATTTTTATTTTATTTATTATTATTATTATTTAATCTGTGCTTTTAAACAAGCATTGTAAGGAACTTTTAAATATTACAGTCTCTGCATTATACTTTTAAAAGCATTCTTTAGTTTGGAAGCCATAAGCAGCCTCTTTACCTTATTCATAGCTATATATCCATCTCTGAAACATGGTGGATTCAAAAGGAATATAATTGAATTAGTGAATACTGGTGGTTTAGTGGTAAAGAATCCTCCAGGAATGCAGGAGAAGCAGGAGAAATGGGTTTGATCCCTGGGTAAGCAAGATCCCCTGAAGGAGGGAATGGCATCCCACTCCAGTTTTCTTGCTTGGAGAGTTCCATGGAGAGAGGAATCTGACGGGCTACAGTCTGTGGGGTCTCGAAAACTCGGACATGACTGAACACGCACACTCCACACAGAGAATGCATACGGATGTACAATACAGAAAAATTTTGGAGGGCTTTTGAAAAATTTAATTATAGGCATGATACAAATAAGTTAATTAACTTCTCTGGTCTCAGGACCCTTAAGTAGTTAACGTTTCTTAACTGTTTATGCGTTTACATATGCCAATTTCCCTTCTCCTTAAGAACTTGGACTGTATCTGACTCTTTTTATTCATGATAGCACGATACCTAGAAAATGGTCTTGGCATAAATTTAATTTTCAACTGTACTTGTTTACTTATCCTCTTTTATTTGTTTTAAATTAATCCTCTAACAATATACATTTTCTAAAAACAAATAACTCCATCTTAACTGTTCTTAAGCCCATCAACATGATAATTTGTCATCATAGAAAGAATATGAATTTTCAAATTATACATACGAGGCTCTTACAGTTTCTGTATCTAATACCTGAGGGTCCTTTGGTAAATTATTTAAAGTCTTGAGTCTTTGTTTTCTTCTTTTTAAGTGGTGGCTTGTGTTCTTGTGACACTTAAAAGAATTAATATGCAAGAAGCCTTATACCTGGTAAATGCTTGAGCTCACATCACTTTAACCTATTTTAGTATACTCCTTTTTGTTTGTTGTTTTTGCTTATGCTATTGGTTGAGCGATGTTACCCCTAAATTCATATGCTGAAACTCTAACCTATATACCTCAGAATGTGACTGTATTTAGAAATAAGCCCTTTAAAAAAGTAATTAATTTAAAATGAGGTTGTTAAGGTGGCCTTAATTCAATCTGACCGCCATCCTTACAAGAAGAGAATATTTGTATACTTAAAGAGACACGTGTGCTGAGAGGAATGACCATGCCAGGACATAGCAAGAAAGTGGCTGTCTGCAGCCAAGGAGGAGAGGCCTCAGAAGACACCAACCCTGCCAATACTTTGATCTTGGACTTCTAGAACGGAGAGAAAATAAATCTCTACAGTTCAAACCCCACAAGTCTGTGTTATGTTGTTACGTAAGCCCTAGTGAATGAAAATATTTCATGTCATAATACATTTTCATGCTGCTGTTTAGTCACAGTCATCATTTTGAATGACTGCACAATATACCTTTGAACGGCCATAGTTTATACAACAATCCTATTGGATATTTAATGTTTTTGTTACTTTGTAAACAGATACAGTTCTGTCAGGTCTGGCCTGTTTTCTAGACTCTCTCTCCCCTCCCTGTCCACAGGAGAGTACCGGCATTCATACCGACACACTTGTTCCCTTTGATCTGAGCGCTAACCCTGATCTGAAGCAAGAGACTATATTTAAGGAGCTCTAGCACCTCCCTTTTTGCTGTTTGTTGCTTAGTTGCTAAGTCGTGTCCAACTCTTGCAACCCCATGGACTGTAGCCCACCAGGCTCTTCTCTCTGCGGGATTTTCCAGGCAAGAACACTGACGTGGGTTGCCATTTCCTTCTCCAGGGGTTGTCCCTGACCCAGGGATGGAACCTGGGTCTCCTGCATGCAGACATATTCTTTGCTGCTGAGCCCCTGGGGAAGCCTCCATCTTAGGTACTGGCTAAGGAAGGTCTACTTCTGCCTTCTGGCCAGCTTGGAGGACTTGTCTCAGTGCTCCCGGGGCCTCTGTCCTGGTTACTGGGCTCCTGACTTGGCCTCTGACCTCGACACTTCACCAGTTCATCCTCACTGAGATAGAAGATCAAAGAGACAGCATTGAGAACTGCCCAGACGATTTTAGTTCAACTTTTACTAGTCTTTATTTTCATAACCCAGAAATCAATAAAGGTATCATCCATTCATGTTTGGGGTATAAAATCATGCAGGCACACCCAGAAGAAGACTGAGGAAAAAGTGACAGGCTTGCTTTTGTGTTGTGTGTGTGGGGTGGGTGGGGTTGGGGGTGGGGGCGGCGGTGGTTGGAAGGCCAAGGCTGAGCCTTCTAACCCTCTAGTATTTTCTCTGTTTTGGAGGTTGGAGTTCCAGACTATGAAAAACAAGACCAGAAAATATTACATTTCCTCAAAAAAGTAGAAAAATCACAGACCTAGTGTAAGTTTCAGCAGCAACCGGAGGGCTTCTTATTACAAATAAGGAAAAGTATTCTAAAAAGAAGGGTGGTGAGCATCATTATACATTCCTAGAGGGGGTCATTGAATTACTGTAATGGTTGGTCTTTCAAATGCAGAATGTCTCCTCTACTTAGGGTCATTTAAGTATAGCTGATTCAAGTCTGAAGTGGAGACAAAAATGCGAAGACTTATTAAAAGTATATCCACCTCTGTAATTTCAGTCTTCATAGATCAGGAGCCATTTCTCAGTGGGTTTACCAATTTCTAATAGTTGATATTATTTTAGGCTTACCAGTAGCTGATTCTTAAACATGTTTCAGGCATCCAAAGCTGTGCATACCAAGATTTCTGGTAACAGCTGGAAATCCATAATTATAGTTCACGGGGTACAATGCTCATCTGGCAAACTCTGTAAATAAAGCTTAGAAAGCAAATATCTCATTTATATAAACAGTTTCTCAATACTACACGATCGATTGCCAAAACTAGAGAACTAGCTTTTTTCAATTACTCCTTTTCCTAGGTTTGAGGGCAACAATTTATTACTTCCTGTGAGAGTAAATAAATAATTTTCTAAAATATTTAAAGACTTGGATGTAAACAGTGAAATTTATCTAAAAATGTTCCCCCCTTTTTTTTTTAACTCTTCCTATAACATGAAAAAGTGGTCGACTCTTACATTGTTGAAATATCATAAGAAAGAAAATTATTGCTTAAAAGCAATTTTGTACTGGAATCTATTCCCCACAGGCTTGTTTTAAGGAAGTTTCAGGATTAGCTGCTAAAGACTGTGAGGTCTTTCTGTCTTAATGACTTTTTAAAATCATTTGAAGTACTGTGAACCAACATGAATAAAATGGTATGGGATTGAGGAAGAAATAATTTTGTATTGCTAAGTGAAAAACAACCCAGCATATGCGCTGAATTTGAAAGAGGCACAATATATAATTTAAGGTATAAAACAGTTAAAAGTTTGCTTTTTAAGGCCACACTTGAAAAGTCCCTGACTTTCCATTTTATTCCAAGTATTTATTTGAAAGGGGATTTTAGTGGAAAATATTTTAAACTGAATGAACTCTTAAGTAATTAATGATTACAATTCTAGTAGAAGTGACACGATATAAACCCACAAACACACCACAAGAGACATTCCAGTGACTGCTTAATATTTGTGGTGGCAGAGGAATGAGAGTGTGGTTCTCACTCATTCCAAAACAAGCAATTACAATGGTCAATCATGCTAAATTCCATGCAGTATACTACCAGCTGAAGAGTAAAGACAAACACATTTTCTCTTTTCCTTTGCGATATTTTTACTTTTGTTTGGCTCTGTGCATGTTTAAACTAATTATTCAAGTACTTAGCACAATTTAAACAAAATAAATGAACCAGAAAAAATGCAATTTGCTTATATTCGTCACACATCAGGTTTACTGGCATCGGTCACTGTCGGAATGTCCCGGGGCACAGATAGATACAAAATCTGATTTTAAAATCTCTCAGACTAGATGATGGCAAAGCTTTAGCATATATAAGATCCAATTACTCTGCATTACTTCTTTTGCCGAGTAACTGACGTTACTATACAAGCAACTCCAAGTCTATATGCTTTATCTTTATGTTTTCTTGGGCCTCACCAGGTCTTTGGACTCTCTGAGCTCCTTTGCTTATTACCTCACTTACTTGACTCCACTTTGACAGGTAAAGCTCTATACATCTTAGTTGGAAATTAAAACAAGTGAACAAACCAAAGAATCAGTAAAAGAAGCAACCGTTTTCTCCTCTTTCTCTGCCTCTTCCTCCTCCTCTTCTTCCTTCTTCTTTTTTAAAAATTGACGTATAACATATGTACAATAAAATATGAAACTTCAGCAATCTCAAGCAGCAAATTTTTACATATATACACCTGTGTAATCACCATTACATCAAATATCTATCATGTCCAACAATCCGGAAGGTCCCTTATGCCCTTTCCACATTAATATACTCTCTCTCTCTAGGGAGTAGACACTATTCTGGTTTTATTGCCATCAGTTAGTTCCACATGTTATTGAAATTTATATTGCTGTAATGTTCCCTTTTGTGTCTAGATTTATATGTTAAAATTATAGATACTTTTAGCACCAATCTTATACTAGTTTAGGAGAATGATAAGCAGAGTAATTTCTCCATGTTTCATTTTAGTTACACTGCTATTAAAGAAATCCAATAAATGGTAAACATTTAATTTTTTAATAAAGGTTTCATTCTAAACAAATCACTCTAGAGCTATTAAAAGAGCCTCAGAGACTTTAAAAGTTCAAAAACAATCACTTTTAAAATTTATTTTCTGAAATTAAGTTTGGTTTTATCAAAGAGAGGATAAATCTAATCTTTTATCAAAGATTAGCCAGATTCATAGCATCCATAAGCATGTGAGTTGTTTTTAGAGGAAAGATTTGGGGTCATTGTTTTATAGGCTCATGGAGGAATAAAGGGGAAATAGACCGAAGTGAAAAAGATATAAGTTTAGGTCACCCCAAATAAGATGATGTCCTGAGAAAGGGTTATCATGTACTTAGGTTTGGTTTTAGCTTTATCACCATCTATAGATGGAATAACAAATTACTTCTCTGGATTAATCCAGATTGCAAGTTTGTAAACTCAAAAGAAGCAGGAAAAGACTAACTGAATTCTGCCAAGAGAATGCACTGGTCGTAGCAAACACCCTTTTTTAACAACACAAAAGACTTTATACATGGACATCACCACATGGTCAATATCAAAATCAACTTGATTACATTCTTTGTAGTTGAAGAGGGAGAAGCTTTATACAGCCAGCAAAGATAAGACCTAGAGCGGACTGTTGCTCAGATCATTAGCTTCTCCTAGCAAAATTCAGGCTTAAACTAAAGAAAGCAGGGAAAACCACTAGGCTAGCCAGGTACGACTTAAATCAAATCCCCTATGAATATGCAGAGGAGGTGATAAATAGATTCAAGGGGTTAGATCTAGTAAACAGTGTGCCTGAAGAACTATGGATGAAGGTCCATAATATTGTACAGGAAGCAGTGAACAAAACCATCCCCTCAAAAAAGAAAAGCAAGAAGGCAAAGTGGTTATCTGAGGAGTCTTTAAAATAGCTGATCCCTGGGAAAGAATCTGACGATTCAGTTTTTCTTCATTAGTGTTTATTTTGTGTCTTCCTCGACGCCCAGTGCATTGTGTGAACGACTATGCTGACTGGAAGTTAAATGTGAATGCTCGAATGGTCTCCAGGACGAGACTAATAGCTTGTATTCAACCTTCAAGATGGAAAAAAGTTTGACTTCTTCCCAATAGCTCTCTCTCTATCTGCCTTGCTTATACGGCTCAGAGTTAAAACTACCCAATACAGAGTCTACCTGTTTCATGGAATTCTCTCTTTTCCTGGTATACTTCCAGCTCCCTGAAGTATGTCTTCAAATGTCTTCTGTGTCTTGAACAGACCTGGCGGTCACCTTTCACTGTATCCAGCATGGCCTTTGTACTCAAAAGCTACTATCAGGTGGCTTACCTTTAGGACATAATGTAGCAGAAGGGTGAAATTATTGCTATTGTGGATGGCGAACTTTCGATTACTATGGAATTAATGATTTGGATTCGGTATCTGGATAAATTTCTGATGCTGTTAAAAAAATAAATAAAATAGCTGAAGAATGAAGAGAAGTGAAGAGAAAGGGAAAAAGGGAAAAGTACAGCCAACTAAATGCAGAGTTCCAAAAAATAGCAAGAACAGACAAGAAGGCTTTCTTCAATGAATAGTGCATAAAAATAGAAGAAAACAACATAAGGGGAAAGATTAGAGATCTTTTCAGGAAAATTGGAGCTATCAAGGGAACATTTTGCCCAAAGATGGGCACAACAAAGGAAATGGTAGAGACCTGGTAGACACTGAAGAGATCGAGAAAAGATGAAAAGACTACATGGAAGAACTCTGCAAGAAAGATCGCAATGAACCAGGTGACTACGTTGGTGTGCCAATCACCCAGAGACAGACATTCGAGAGTGTGAAGCCAAGTGGGCCTTAGGGAGCAATGCTGTTAATAAAACTAGTGGATGCGATGGATTCCAGCAGAGCTATTCCAGACCCTAAAGGATGATGCTATCAAAGTGTTGCACTCAATATGTCAGCAAATCTAGAAGACCCAGCAGTGGCCACAGGATTGGAAATGGTCAATACTCATCCCAATTCACAAGGAAGGTAGTACTAAAGAATGTTCAACCTACTGGACAATTGCACTAGTCTCCCATGCTAGTAAGGTTATGCTTAAAATCTTGCATGCTGGGCTTCAGCATTATGTGAACCAAGAACTTCCAGATGTCCAAGCTGGATTTGGAAAAGGCAGAAGTACCAGAGATTAAATTGCCCACATTTGCTGGATCATAAAGAAAGCGAGAGAATTCCAGAAAAACATCTACCCCTGTTTCATGCTGCTTCTGTTGCTAAGTCGCTTCAGTTGTGTCCAACTCTGTGCGACCCCATAGACGGCAGCCCACCAGGCTCCCCCGTCCCTGGGATTTTCCAGGCAAGAATACTGGAGTGGGTTGCCATTTCCTTCTCCAATGCATGAAAGTGAAAAGTGAAAGTGAAGTTGCTCAGTTGTGTCTGACTCTTAGCAACCCCATGGACCTCAGCCTACCAGGCTCCTCCATCCATGGGATTTTCCAGACAAGAGTAGGTTGCCATTGCCTTCTCTTCCCCTATTTCATAGACTATGCTAAACCCTTTGACTGTGTGGACCATAACAAACCGTGGAAACTCTTAAAGAGATGTGAATATCAGATTATGTTACTTATCTCCTGAGAAACCTGTAAGTGGGTCAAGAAGTAACAGAATTCTGTATGGAACAACTGATTGATTCAGGATTGAGAATTCAGTATGACACGGCTGTCTGCTGTCACCCTGTTTGTTTAACCTATAACCTGAGCACATCATGAGAAATGTCAGGCTGGATGAGTTACAAGCTGGAATCAAGGTACATGGGTGAAACATCAATAACCTCAGATATGCGGATGATACCACTCTAATGGCAGAAAGCAAAGAGGAACTAAAGAGTCTCTTGATGAGGGTAAAGGAGGAGAGTGAAAGAGCCGGCTTAAAACCAAATCCAAAAAAAAAAACTAATATTTTTGTTTTGAAAATGTGTATTGAAAAGCAGAGACATTACTCTGCTGACAAAGGTCCATATAGTCAAGGCTATGGGCTTCCCAGTGGTCATGTACAGTTGTGAGAGCTAGACTGTAAAGAAAGCAGAGCACCAAAGAATTGATGACTTTGAATTGTGGTGTTAGAGAAGACTCCTGAGAGTCTCTTGGACAACAAGGAGATCAAACCAGTCAATCTTAAGGGCAATCAACCCTGAACACTCCTTGGAAGGACTGATGCTGAAGCTGAAGGTCTAGTATTTGGGTCAACTGATGTGAACAGTCGACTCATTGGAAAACTCCCTAATGCTGGGAAAGCTTGATGGCAGAAGGAGAGGAGGGCATCAGAGGATGAGACGGCTGGATGGTATCATGGATGCGATGGACATGAACTTGGGCAAACTTCGGGGAAGGGTGAGGGACAGGGAGGCCTGGCGTGTGGCAGTCCATGGGGTCACAAAGAGTTGGACATGACTGGATGACTGAACAACAGCAAACTCAAATCCCTCTGAGGGGAGAAGTTGGTAATATCAATGAGTGAAATGGTTTGTAAATGTGTATGACAAACAGGACAGAACAGTCAGCTTGATCATAGGCTGCCCAATGAAAAGACAGACAAAATCACCCCATTTTCAAGAATTGCCAGAATCACCCCATTTTCAAGAACATCTAGAAATCTGGAATTGTTCACATGAAGTCCATTACTTTAACATTTTAATCTATAGAACAAGGCAAGAGTAATTCTCCCAAATAAACATACAACACCTTGAAGGGGTATTAAGCCACAAGGTCAAGATCTTTGATTTAGATGCTTGGTGCCCAATATGTTGACCACTGGCTGCATGGGGTGACTGAGCATTTGGAATGTGACTAGCCCACATTAAGAAATGCTACAAGTGTAAACAACACAGTACCTGAGAACTATTTTGCTAATAATTATGTTGATTATATATTGAAATGATGATATTTTTGATATATTTGGCTTAAAACCTTCAAAGTATAATATTCTACATATCTCTCTTCCTCTTTGACAAGAAAAAGGAAAAAAAAAGGACAAAATATACTTAAGTCAAATCATTATTGAATACACTAAATGAAATGACAGGAACCTTTCACAAATTAGTATACATTCAGCTTCAGTTTCAGTTCAGTCGCTCAGTCGTGTCCGACTCTTTGTGACCCCACGAATCGCAGCACGCCAGGCCTCCCTGTCCATCACCAACTCCCGGAGTTTACTCAAACTCATGTCCATCGAGTCAGTGATGCCATCCAGCCATCTCATCCTCTGTCCTCCCCTTCTCCTCCTGCCCCCAATCCCTCCCAGCATCAGGGTCTTTTCCAGTGAGTTAACTCTTCACGTGAGGTGGCCAAAGTATTGAAGTTTCAGCTATAGCATCAGTCCTTCCAATGAACACCCAGGACTGATCTCCTTTGATTTTCTAAGAGGAGGGATCTAGAATTCAGTGTCTTCTACACTTGCTTAGTCACTAAGACCGTGTCTGTCTTTTGCAATACCGTAGACTGTAGCCTGCCAGGTTCCTCTGTTCATTGAGTTTCCCAGGCAAGAATGTTGGAGTGCATTGCCATTTTCTTTTCCAGGAGATCTTTCCAACCCAGGGATTCAACCCACATCTCCTACTTGGTAGGCGATTCTTTACCACTGAGCCACCTGGAAAGCCCCTCTAATGCTTAGTTGGCTATAAACAGAATCATTTTCATTTTATAGAGATTCTCACAGCACAATGTTCTGAGAAACACACCAAAAAGTGAGACCTATAACTTACTTTTGCTACTCAGTCTCAAGAAATCAGATTAATGTCTCTGAATAAACTGTAATAGCTCTTGAGGAAAAAAAAATGAATAGATAATAACCTTTGGGAATCTCATAAAGAATCTGGCCATTTTACATTTGAAAACCTTTCATGTTCTTAGAGTTTGTTCTCAGCTTTTCATTTCCCTAACAGACACTTGAATGAAACCTCCAATGCAAAAAGCAGAGATCAAAACAGACAAAAGAACCACCGAGGTATCAGAATCAAGGCAGGGATCAAAAGGAAATGATGAGCAACTCCAACAATATTTACTGTTCTCAGAGAGTTAAGTTACTGCATCAATAAAGCAAGTAAAAAAATGCTATCATAAGCAAGCAGGGAAAAAAAAAAAAAAGAAAGCAGACAACTAGAAGACATTGGTAGAGAACTTGGAAAAGAAGCTTACATAAATCCCAAAGAATGTAGAAGATGACACTTTAAGTGAAGGAACAAAATAGAGAAAAGAAAACTAAAGTTTTGATTAGGGGGTCCAATATGCAAATAAAGGTAATTTTAGAGAAAATAAACAGGACTGGTGAGGTAGAAATTATTTAGCAAATAATAGAAGATGATTCTCAAGAATTAAAAGCTACGTTTCTGGATTGAAAAGAGAGCCCACTGAGAGCCCAGAAAAATACATGAGAAAGAGTCTAAACAAAGCACATCATTGTGTGCTTTGAGAACACTGACAATGAGAATCATGAAAGTTCTAGGTAGAGGGGTTGGCAAGAAAGATTATATACAAAAGACTGAGGATGAGAGTAGCCTTGACTGTCAGTAATACCAGTGCTAGAAGCTAGAAATAGAAATTGCTTCATGTTCTAAGTGATATTCAACTTATAATTTTATCAGTTCAGTTCAGTCGCTCAGTCGTGTCCGACTCTTTGCGACCCCATGAATCGCAGCACACCAGGCCTCCCTGTCCATCACCATCTCTCGGAGTTCACTCAGACTCACATCCATCGAGTCAGTGATGCCATCCAGCCATCTCATCCTCGGTCGTCCCCTTCTCCTCCTGCCCCCAATCCCTCCCAGCATCAGAGTCTTTTCCAGTCCTGGTTTTTCTCCTTCACTTTCAGTCTGTATGTGTCCCTTGTTTTGAGGTGGGTCTCTTGTAGGCAGCATATATAGGGGTCTTATTTTTGTATCCATTCAGCCAGTCTTTGCCTTTT
>SJYT01049463.1:483340-541973 GCA_006410635.1 Cephalophus harveyi
GCAATCTTGATTCCAGCTTGTGTTTCCTCCAGTCCAGTGTTTCTCATAATGTACTCTGCATATAAGTTAAATAAGCAGGGTGACAATATACAGCCTTGACGCACTCCTTTTCCTATATAAGGAGTTTCATAAATCTATATACACACATATGGTACATATGCTTACATTGATAGTAGTACATTGTTGTTGTTGTTCAGTCGCCCAGTTGT
This sequence comes from Cephalophus harveyi, assembly GCA_006410635.1. Lineage (NCBI taxonomy): Eukaryota > Metazoa > Chordata > Mammalia > Artiodactyla > Bovidae > Cephalophus > Cephalophus harveyi. The sequence goes on from SJYT01049463.1 coordinate 483,550, forward strand.
ATCTGACTTTTTGTGACCCCATGGACTGCAGCATGTCCAAGCCTCCCTGTCCCTCACCATCTCCTAAAGTTTGCCCAAGTTCTTGTCCATTGCCTTGTTGATGCCATCCAGCCATCTCATCCTCTGATGCCCTCTTCTCCTTCTTCCCCTAAGCTTTTCCAGCATCAGGGACTTATCCAATGAGTCAACTGTTCGCATCAGATGACCGAAAAACTAGAGCTTCAGCTTCAGCATCAGTCCTTCCAATGAGTATTTAAGGTTGATTTCCCTTAAGATTGACTGGTTTGATCTCCTTGCTGTCCAAGGGACTCTCAAGAGTCTTCTCCAGCACCATAGTTGAAAGGCATCAGTTCTTTGGCGCTCTTCCTTCTTTACGGGCAGTTCTCACAACCTGTATGTGACCACTGGGATGACCATAGCCTTGACTATGTGGACATTTGTTGGCAGAGTAATGCCTCTGTTTTCAGCACACTGTCTAGGTTTGTCATCACTTTCATGCCAAGAAGCAATGGTCCTCTGATTTCATGGCTACAGTCATCATCTGCCATGATTTTAAAGACCAAGAAGAGGAAATCTGTCACTGCTTCCACCTTTTCCCCTTCTATTTGCTATGAAGTAATGGGGCCAGATGCCATGGTCTTAGTTTTTTTTAAATATTTATAATACATATAGATAAATATATAATGATATATATATTTTATGTATATATATAGCGTATTAAAATGCATATAATGCATAACCACATATTTAAATGAAATATTATTATCCAGTCATTCTACAGTCAATCTTAAAAGGCATGTGGATAACTATGCCTTGAAATAACCTTGAGGCCATCCAAGGTGAGAACCACTATTTTAATTTTTGTTTATTTTTCTATGTTGGATGGTTTTCTCTTTATTTATTTTTTATATCACCATGACTTATTTTTTAAATTTATTAAAAAAAATGTTTATACTTTAAAGGTTACTTTCCATTTATAGTTATTATAAAATACTGGCTATATTCCCTGTCTTGTGTGATACATCCTTGAACCTATCTTATACCCAAGTACCCAGTACTTTCTATTCTCCCACCTCTATATTGTGCCTCCCCTTCTTCCTACAGGTAACCTCTGTGAGAAGACTCTCCATATCTGTGTCTCATTCTTTTATATAATATTTACTAGTTTGGTGTAGTTTTTTAGATTTCACACAGTATTTTTTAGATATCATACAGTATTTGTCTTTCTCTGACTTACTTCACTTACCATGATGCTCTCCAAGTCCATCCCTGCTGCTGTAAATGGCAAAATTTTTCCTTTTTTTTAATAGTTGAGTGGTAGTCCATTACATACATATCAGTTCAGTTCAGTTCAGTCGCTCAGTCGTGTCCGACTCTTTGCGACCCCATGAATTGCAGCACGCCAGGCCTCCCTGTTCATTACCATCTCCCGGAGTTCACTCAGACTCACGTCCATCAAGTCCGTAATGCCATCCAGCCATCTCATCCTCAGTTGTCCCCTTCTCCTCCTGCCCCCAATCCCTCCCTCCCAGCATCAGAGTCTTTTCCAANCTGTTACTCCAGGTGTTTCTTGACTTCCTACTTTAGCATTCCAGTCCCCTATAATGAAAAGGACATCTTTTTTGGGTGTTAGTTCTAAAAGATCTTGTAGGTCTTCATAAAACCGTTCAACTTCAGCTTCTTCAGCATTACTGGTTGGGGCATAGACTTGGATAACTGTGATATTGAATGGTTTGCCTTGGAGACGAACAGAGATCATTCTGTCGTTTTTGAGATTGCATCCAAGTACTGCATTTCGGACTCTTTTGTTGACCATGATGGCAACTCCATTTCTTCTGAGGGATTCCTGCCTGCAGTAGTAGATATAATGGTCATCTGAGTTAAATTCACCCATTCCAGTCCATTTTAGTTCGCTGATTCCTAGAATGTCAACATTTACCCTTGTCATCTCTTGTTTGACCACTTCCAATTTGCCTTGATTCATGGACCTGACATTCCAGGTTCCTATGCAATACTGCTCTTTACAGCATCGGATCTTGCTTCTATCACCAGTCACATGCACAACTGGGTATTGTTTTTACTTTGGCTGCATCCCTTCATTCTTTCTGGAGTTATTTCTCCACTGATCTCCAGTAGCATATTGGGCACCTAATGACCTGGGGAGTTCCTCTTTTAGTATCCCGTCCTTTTGCATTTTCATACTGTTCATGGGGTTCTCAAGGCAAGAATACTGAAGTGGCTTGCCATTCCCTTCTCCAGTGGACCACGTTCTGTCCTCACAGCTTCTTTATCCATTCATCTGTTGATGGACTCTTAGGTTATTTCCATGTCTTGGCAATAGTAAATTTTGCTGCTATGAACATTGGGGTATATGTATCCTTTCAAATTAGTGTTTTTGCTTTTTTTTTTTGTATGAGCATCCATAAGTAGAATTGTTGAGTCATAGAGTAGTTCTATTTTTTAGTTTTTTGAGAACTCTTCATAGTGTTTTCCATAGTGGCAGCACCAACTAACATTCCCACTAACAATGTACAAGGGTTCCCTTTTCTCCACATCCTTGCCAACTTGTTTGTAAGAATCACTTAGGAGGATTTTTACTATAAAGTGGTGCTTTGGTTCCTCACATCATGGACATGCCCACCAAGGTTCAAAATTTTTTACTATTTTGCTGATTTCAAAGCCATTTTATTGAAACTCTTTTGCATTTTTCCTTGTTGTCATTGTTCAGTTGCTAAGTCGTGTCTGACTCTTTGTGACTGCATGAACTGCAGCATGCCAGGCTTCCCTGTCCTTCACCTGAGTTTGTTCAAACTCATGTTCATTGAGTCAGTTTTATTCTTCTAAGAAAGTGTCATTATCTTTAAAGTCTTGTCAATATCATTATCATTGAAGTCTTCCATTCTTGCATGAGATAAGCTTTCCCTTCCACTTCCTCTATATCTTAAGCGCTACATTTCTATATTTTAAAGAAAGTGAAAGTGAAGTTGCTCAGTCCTGTCCGACCCTTTGCAACCCCATGGATTATAGCCTATCAGGCTCCTCCATCGATTTTCCAGGCAAGAATGCTGGAGTGTATTGCCATTTCCTTCTCCAGGGGATCAGCCTGACACAGGAATCGAACACGGGTCTCCTGCATTGCAGGTAGACACTTTAGCATCTAAGCCACCAGGGAAGCCCCCAAATAATTTAAAGATATTTTTTAAATTGAAAAGACTGGGATTTCTCAGAATATTTCAGTTTTTCTACCTAAAGAAGCACACTTAAGAGAAGCATATATGAAGTTCAAAAGCAGCTGGGAACCAGTTAAAGCAAAATCCAAGGTGCAGGGCTGACATGTACGGATGTGCAGTTTGTGTACTGCACAAGGACTCTAGACCAGTGAATTGAGGCCAGCTAGGGTTCTCCCCATCAAGCCTTGGGCTCATGATACTGTGCTCACCTGGTTTATTGGCTTCTGTTTGTCTTTCCAGGGTGCCTGCAGTTAGATCTTGTCCTCAAGATCTGAGCTTTAAATCTGTCTCTTATACACATCTAGATGTGTATAAGAGACAGGTCTAGGTGTGTATAAAAACATTATATTTGTGCAGTAAATATAATTTCCACAAAAATTATCTTTCTTGATCTCCTTATAATTTTCTCTTTGGAGAGTTTAGTTTCTTAAAGCTATTGAAATAGCTTTCTTAAAATTATTTCTCCTATTTATTTTCTTATACTTTCTAAAAAATTCTTACTTCTATCTATTTATAAGCACTTCTTTTAAAGTTTCAACTCTTACCTAAAGTTAAAAATTGAATGTCAGTATATTCTGATTTTCTCTGAAGAGTAACCAATACCTCTTTTCCACCTCAGCAAAGAATGTAGACTTTTAAATGAATAGATAATCAATGTACATAAGTAAACGCTGTTCTGTGGAAACCTTTTAAAGCAATAAGGATTCTCATATATCTGAAGAGATTCAATTATTACCTGGTTTGAAAGACAAAGGTCCTGATCGAAGTCACACAGGATCCCAGAAATAGAAAGAACCTTGGAAGTAAATTTAGTGGGGTAATTCACTTCATCACTTTTGGAGTCACGAAGAACAGATCTATTCTCTCTCTCTTATTATAGTCTTCTAACAATTTCAACCCCACAGTCATGTCTGTTTTCTAGTCTCTTTTTATCTAATCTTATATGACGTGGTTGCTAATTGCTTCCTTCAAACTTGCTTAAAGCAAATTTATCAGGAGTGGTTGGAGTATAGCAGTATAGATAAGGATCATCACCTCCCTTATCTAGAAACTAGACCACCATTAATGTAACCCAAGAAAGCATTAAGTTCTGTGGCAGATGCATCATATTATCCCCTAATTATGATCTTGTTAACATCCCCACTCACTCTGTATTTGTGCAGTTTCCCATCTGTGCCTCCAAACTCTTGTCCATAAAGCCTTTGAATTTTCTGTTACTAAGAAAAGAGATATGTACTTTATTGTCATCTGGGAATTCTTTTGAGACTGAGAAAGGTAATTTTCTAGACCACAAGAAGAAGGAAGGATTTCAGTTCAATTCTTCTGAACTTGAAACTCAGATGATAGGATAAGAATGAGAACTGCAGATACTTTGTCTGGTCTTTTCTTCATCCCACTACCTATTTGAGTTGATATGTCTTGGATTGTCAAAATTAGAATTCTGTGAAAAATATGCCACTCAGATTTGGGTTTACATTTTATTTCATGGATTCATGAGAAATGATGGCTGTATATTATCATGAGATTATAAGTGGTTTTCCTGGTCAGTCCTGATGATTTAGCATGTTCACCCTGCAAAACTCAAATAAATAAAATTCCTATGCCCAAATGATTTGATTTGACACTGTGAGTAAGCAAATGTCTTCATAATTAATTGTACCCTTCCCAGACTTCTCTATTTCTGCAGCACATAAGTACATACACACATATTTGTTTGTGCAAACATTTTCTAGTGTAAATGTGTACCTATATAAATACAACTGTACTATAGAAAACTGTGCTTCAGTTATTTCCTCCTAATTGTGTATTCAGTTTTGTTTTCTTGGCCACTTACAACTGAATATCCTTTATATTCATGAAAATTCTGCAAAGCATATTTGAAAAAGCATTTACTTTCAAGCACATTGAAATGTATCTCACTATTCTCATATTTGTGTTAGCCATAGTACTATGTTTTTATTGCCACCTGGGATTACTTAATAATCCAAAAAAGGAATGGAAGCAACATGATATCTAATTATTCCACTGGTAAGGAATGTTTGGATCAAGCAAGCATAAATGATTCTCATCATGAGAAAACACATTTAATGTGAAGGTTAATATCTAAACTTCAGGGGTGGGGGGGCAGATTGAAGAGAAACACAGAGAGAGATACACAGTGGCTGAAACTGAAATTTATTAACACTTGTAAAAACCCCATTAAAATCCTTCAATTTATGGCAGTTAAGCAAGTTTACATGCTGGAATCACTTGAGATTTCACATCTAAGGCAGATCATTTGATGTTTTATGAATTATCAGAAGTTTAAGAGACAGATACAGCACAGTATCACATTTTGTCAGAAACCTGATTTTCATATTCATCTGAGATCTTATTTTACTTACTGTTTTTGACAAGAGTGATTTCAAGGAAATAACTCACTTATTTACAGTGCTACAGGAAAAAAAAAAATGGAACAGGAAACTGTAAAAACAAAACAAAACAAAACTTCCTGTCCTCCTTGGCAATAATGTGAAGTAGACATTTCTCATCGGAGAAGGCAATAGCAAGCCACTCCAGTACTCTTGCCTAGAAAATCCCATGGATGGAGGAGCCTGGTAGGCTGCAGTCCATGGGGTCGCTAGAAGTCGGATGCGACTGAGCGACTTCACTTTCACTTTTCGCTTTCACACAATGGAGAAGGAAATGGCAACCCACTCCAGTGTTCTTGCCTGGAGAATCCCAGGGACAGGGGAGCCTGTTGGGCTCCTGTCTATGGGGTCGCACAGAGTCGGACACGACTGAAGCGACTTAGCAGCAGACATTTATAAGATTAAATAATCCAAACAAAAGTATGATATTAATGTTAAATGAAAAGGAAAAGAAAACTTGGCTATAAAGGGTAATTTGTAATAAAGATAGCATCTTTTCTTTCTCTTTATTTCCTTGGGCTCAGCAGAAAATCAGGAGAACATATGCTGATCTATGAGTTGCCAGCCTTGCATTAGGAATATTTTAGTCAAGCGGCAAGGCATTAAGCCAAATTTCCTGGAAAAAATTAAGGAAAACTAACTTGAAGTCTAATGTACCTTTGCTTTAACAAACCTGCCATTTTAAGGATACCTCACAACATCCAAAGATTTGGGTGAAAATCATATTGTTTGGGGGTTTTTTCAAAGAGAGATTTTTCAAACTCCTGAGTGTATCCACTTAAGTGGTTGGGTTGTCATATTGCTACCTAGCCATTTTGGAGACTGAGAAAGAAAAGTCAGGAATGCTGATCCTTTCTTTATTTAGAATTATTATTTCTTTGTTTAGAATTAGAATATTTTGTTTATAGCAGATTTTTGGCGTTAATCTTGATTTTTTTAAAAGATATTGCATTAAAATGCTATTTATGTTGATGACTGAGATTTTGGTGCCCTCAAGTTCAAATTTTGTGCCTAAGACGAATGCTGTACTTACCTTATCTAGAAGGGATGTGTGTGTGTGTGTGTGTGTGTATGCACATATACATATACATACTCATATTTTGGAAGATATTATTCATATATAACTTGATTTTTTTCATTTTCTACTTGAGGTTTCCATCCCACATTCTTAGTGGGCTTAAAGAACAGATAATTATTATACCTCTTGATAAGCATTTTTCTTGTACTTGGAGGTTAAGTCTTCCTCTAGACCTCGTTCCATGTTGATTAACTTCAGAATCTTTAGTTGTTTCATACTTTAACTCTTAATTTTTATGGCTCCAAAATACATTTTCTTAACATCTTGCAAACAATTTCATGCTAGGGCAAAGATCTGCTCTCAGGTCTTTTACTTTTTTGTATCATTGTGTTGTACTTGATTTTTTAAAAATTGTGCCAGGTCTAGTTATTTCTCTTGCTCATTTCCCTCCCTGTAGTTACAGGGAGGGATGCGTCCTCCTGGTCTCCTTGAGGAGCAGGTTATTGGCTGAGGGCTTTGTGTGCTGAGTAAGGTGGTGTGAGTGGGTATGCGTGGGAGTAGATCTCTGCAAATCAACATTGTATGAATATTTTACACAGGCTTATCAGGCTTTTGGAGTGAGACTAATCTTCATTCTTTGAGCTGTGACCCTTTAGTTTTAGATACTTAGGAACAACACACGTTTAAAAAATAAAAAGCCATCTGATACTGGTCTCATCACACTTCTGCCTCTTTTCCCTATAAATTTCAAATATAGAGTTTCACTAGATTCAACAATAAAATCTATGGGGGAAGGATGAAAGAGTGCTTCCCCCAAAGAAGTTTCCACCAATCTTCTTTGGGTGAAAAAATTTGAAAGTCCTTCCACCAAAGAAGAGGAGTCTGTGACAAATTCTAAATAGTTCTTTTACCACCAGACTTACATATACCTAACTTTCTTGGTTTTCCTTTGGCAAAATTTATTCTTCAATACTCCAGAGTTATTTCACCAACTTTATTCTAGTTGTAACTGATTGTTTTGGCAGTTTACTCAGTTGCTTTGGATTTCATTGCCTCATTTCCAAGAATCTGGAATTTCCTTTACCCTTCGGAGCTTAATAAGAATCTTCTTTCTGTTGAATCGTTATGTCACTGATAGAAATGTTAAACGACCACAGGTTCAGAGCTGACCCTTGAGGAACTGTGGCACCATTTGTTTTGTGTCCCTAGGTTGACACTGATCCATTGATAACCTCTCTCTGGGTCTGACTTTCCAGCTGGTTTTTCACTCACCTCATAACTAAATGGTTCAGACCTTGTTTTTCCACTTAATTGATGTGTATGTTGTGTGGGGCAGAATCAAAGACTCTGTTAAACTTAAGATTGATTGTATCTCTAGCTTCTTTTGGTCAGTCAGAACTCCCACAAGGATATCAGCCTGGTCAGACTAGACATATCCTTGTCAGTGCCATGTTGGTTTTCTTATCAAAGGGTTTGCTATCTCATGGGATAATTTCAGTATTTTTTCCGAAGTATCAAAACTCTGCTGAAATTACAATACAGACTTCAGCTACACTGTAAATTCAAAATCCAGGGGTAGCTTTTTTTTTTTTTTCCTTTTAAGATACAAAAGAACAATGGCCATTCTTTTAGTGCATTCAGCCAAAGTTCATAGAGTTTAGGGAAGACGATTTCTGGTAAAAAATAAAAAAAAAAGAAAAAGAAATCAGGCCTTTTGAAAGAGTTTTCTGGAATATGTCCACACTGTTTCTCTCTTCACTCCTGTCTACTTTTGTCCTGGACTTGGCCTATATTGACAGTCATTCAAGTAAGAAATTACCCCATTTTGAGAACTATAACTGCATCTTGTTCATTAATGTCTCTGCTTTAGGATAAAATGAATGAGTATATGAATGTCTACCTGTAGGTATAATAAAAATATATGTATCACACAGAGATGTATTATTTGTCCAGTTTATAGGGAATTTCTTGCCATGCTCAGGGAATTTAAGTATTCACTTGAAAGGAGCAGCCATGTGGCAGTGAGCCTTCTGCTGTTCTTCATTCACTGCAAAGGAGTAATTCAATTAATTTACTGCCTTAAAAGATTTTGACACAACAGTGGTGTACATGACCTACTCATGTTGGGAACAGAGGAAAATACTGCATTTTGGCAAAAGGCTTTCATTATTTTAATGGGATGTGATGCTGTTTAGGATATTCTAAGACATAGGGGTATACTGAAGATTTACACTGAAAGGAAGGGAACATAACAAATTAGCATAGATGAGATGTACGCTGCTAAGTCACTTCAGTCGTGTCCAACTCTGTGCGACGCCACAGACGGCAGCCCGCCAGGCTCCCCCGTCCCTGGGATTCTCCAGGCAAGAACACTGGAGTGGGTTGCCATTTCCTTCTCCAATGCATGAAAGTGAAAAGTTAAAGTGAAGGTGCTCAGTCGTGTCTGATTCAGGGACTCCATGGACTGCAGCCTACCAAGCTCCTCGGTCCATGGAATTTTCCAAGCAAGAGTACTGGAGTCGGGTGCCATTGCCTTCTCCAGATGAGATGTATAACAATTTCCATATATTTGTCAAGGTTTCTGATTATGAGAAAATGAAACTTACTTTCCCTTTAGAGAGAATATTTTACTTCTTCCTATTTTAAGGCTAAAATTCTAGGTTTTTATACATTGTATTTTTCAATAAAAGGTCTCACAGAAACATAGCTGAAGACACAGAATGTAATACAGATACAAATTTTCCATGAATATTTTAGATGTGAGGAGGGATGACCATGATGATGAAGCTTCCATACCTGATACAGAAGGATTCTGCCAGAGACTGAGGAGGACAACTAAGGAGGAAGGAGCCTTGTTCCTGCCACTAAGGTGCTTCCAGTTTAGTTCTGGGAATGGATGACGCTCCAGATGAGGTCCTCTATCATCAACCACACTGCTGGCCAGGAATTAAAAATAAAACATAGCCTGGTGCACCAGGTCATTTTAGCAACCTAAAATTGACTTCCTCTATGTTCAGTCACACTCATCCTTTGTCCTAACCTCCTCTTACTTATATTGTTAGTGAGTTATTTTTCCCGTTAGGTTGCAAATTCCCTCAAAGGATAATGTTTTGAATGTGAACTCAAATATCATAAATACGAAAGAAAAGAAGCACACTTAAGAGAAGCATATATGAAGTTCAAAAGCAGCTGGGAACCAGTTAAAGCAAAATCCAAGGTGCAGGGCTGACATGTACGGATGTGCAGTTTGTGTACTGCACAAGGACTCTAGACCAGTGAATTGAGGCCAGCTAGGGTTCTCCCCATCAAGCCTTGGGCTCATGATACTGTGCTCACCTGGTTTATTGGCTTCTGTTTGTCTTTCCAGGGTGCCTGCAGTTAGATCTTGTCCTCAAGATCTGAGCTTTAAATACTTGATTAGCAGAGTGACAGGGCAATATCTGCAATTTGCTTTAAAATCTCCAAGTTAGGATACCAATAAAAAAAATAATCAAGTAGAACTAGGAGTGCATCATTTCTTTTAACTATGCCCACTAAGGGCTCTGGTAATTCTGTGGGGAAGAGAAATGAGAAGCAGATATCTGAAGTATATAGCTGTTCTCTGTTTGTAATTTATCTGATACACATTGATGACTATCATTCCAATAACCACTTAGTAAACTGACTGCAGTTCCCATCCATAGTGTGGATTTGCATTCACAATGATGGCTCTTACTGCCTTTATTCCCTGGGATGAAAACCTGTAAGGATTGTTTTAGAACATTCTTGAACTTGGAGGACTCCATATGGTAATTCCAATCACCATTTAGGATGGGTAAACCAGGTAAGCAGAGTCATACAGAATGCCTGACATGGCTTGTCCCAACCAGTTGTGTCTCCTGTTAGGTAAGCTGATATTCCTGCCAGATACTATTTGCACAGCCATGGATGGGAGTCTGCCATGGGTGCTGTGCTAGATGGAGGTGGGAGTAATTGGGGAGCTACTCAGGAAGATAGTGGGTTTAGAATGAAGCGTTATAGGAGGAAGCCAGATCAAGAAGGAGGAGAAAGGCATTCTAGGTGGAAGTTTCAGGCTGGAGGCTTGCAGGGTGAATTTGGCAATTGTCTGTTTTATTTGACCTGCAGAAAGTTTATGTAAACAAGGAGATATTATGGTTGATCAAATCATAACTAGCTTAACATCTAATATCTTACCTAGCAGCTTTATTGACTTGTGTGTCCTGTCTGGCCTTGAAAAGCAGTTGAGTTTTTGAATCCCATGAGCATCCCTTTTTGGAAGTAGAAATGGAAAAAGAACAATGACATTGAAAGAGAATGGACAGGAACAATCTTGAAGCATAGATTACAATATTTAGTCATGATGCAATGAATAGTCCAGAAGTATTTTCAAAATGTTTGAGCTTAGTGCATATTACTATGCACAACATGATCAAACAGACCCCAAACTAATTCCAAAACTCATGATGTGTGTTTCACAAGTGAGTACAGAGTAAATATCATAACCTGCATGTATACCTTGCATGAACAAAACAGATGGAATTGTGTCTTTGGTTATGTCTCAGAAAATTTTCAAACTCTTCTAAGGTAGTTAATTTTAAAAAGGAAAATAAACTTTAAATATTCCTGATGCAACAAAGCAAAAAAGTCTATTCTGTAATATTTTTCCAAATGTTGGAAGTTAGTCAGTCTTAACAAACTCAGCATCATAAAACTTACCCCAAACTATTTCTATGGTGCATAATTTGTGTTCCATGAGTATGGAGTAAATGTTATAACCTGCAGGTTACATCTCATGTGAAGTCAAACCCATGATGGTTTGGAACTTTTCCACAAGATCACTTTCTACAGAGGTGGAGGTTTAAGGAATATATGAAAGATATATGAGGGCTAGAAACTTCTGGGCACTACAACCAGAAGGATTTAATATGAAATTCAGCTAGGCAGTATCTTGGTGACTCCAATCTTACTCCTGCTAGTACTTGGGAGTTAAATGTTTGAAAATGCAATAGAAGATGATGCTCTGAAGGAGGATTAGGGCTCAGAGAACTTCAAGAATCTTCCCACGGTAGGAATACAAGAAAGTAAATTTGTGCTCTGAAGGTGTAGTTCATCTACAGTATCCATAATTAATGAGATTTCCTTCAAGTCCCACGAGGCTCAGTGGTAAAGAATCACATCTGTCAATGCAGATGTGAGAGAGGCGGGTTCAATCCCTGGGTCAGGAAGACCCCCTGGAGTAGGAAATGACTACCTACTCCAGTATTCTTGCCTGGAAAATTTCATGGATACGGTATCCTTGGGGGCTGCAGTCCATGCAGTTGCAAAGAGTTGGACATGACTGAGCAACTAACACACACACACACATACACATATTTATGCTTGCTTTTTTTGGTATGAGATTTATTCCAAATTTCTTACCAGCAAGCAAAATGGATATTCTAGGAAGAAACACCCCACTGATCTGGTTGACCTCAGCACCCTACTTATTCTCTGTGTGTCTGGGGAAAGGTAGGTGAGTGAGTAACCCAGTTTGAGAAACAGGGTAGATTGGGCAGATCAAAGTGTTCAGAAGTGGTTTTTGCACTGGCACAGCTAAATACAATGAGGGGAAACAAAAGAGCATGCCCAGAGGAGGGCTCTATTTACAAAGCTGCTCTGTCCCTTGCCTTCATCCCAGCCACAAAACACCCACACAGGAGGCAGCCATGGGATATAAGACACTTGTCCAGGAGAAAGGGATCCAACATTTACTCAGTGAATGAGAACAACTTTCGGTAGGTTTCAGGTACCAACAGGTTGCCCTTAAAATGTTTGCTCAGCACAGAACAGATATATAGCAGTGCCATAAGCATTCAGCTTCTGCTTTTAGCTGACTGCTTTTGCAAAGCTGTTTTCACTTTCTGTCTAAATCTTCCTGCAAAGTGCTACAGTTAACTATCCATACATCACAGATGATGTGCTCTGACAGACATGAAGAAGAATTAAAGTGAAATGCATGCAATGTTTAAAATAAAATCATCTATGTCATGAATAAGAAAAACAAAACAGATGGAATTGTGTCCTTGGTCATGCCTCAGAAGAGTTTCAAACTCCTCTAACCCCCTTAATTCAATAATAATAATCAAAAACTCTCAATATTCCAAATGTAATAAAGAAAAAAAAAAAGCCAACCTAATTCTATGATCACATTGGAATTCGGTATCAATAATTTTACTGTCAAGAATTCACTGATGAAATGACATTTAGGTTTATGAGGTAAATCACTGAGGCAACAGAGCCATTGATTTGAATGTCACAGAACTGATGAAGTGACTTTCCATTAGTGTACCCCATGCTAAAAGAAGGATATGGTAAGTGAAACTGTGGTCACAAAAGGGAAAGCATCATATCAAATTGGATGGAGCACTTCTGTAGTGTCTTTGACACAAGTGTTTAGTTCCTCAGAAAAACATTCCAAGCAAACAATTCCTCACAGACTATTTCTCTTTCCTAGAATGAAAGAGGGAAACGCTTGGTGTAATCACTTGCTCAGCTCAGAGCCACAAGAAAAGTCAAGGCTTGAGGTTGCTTTTTCAGTGGAATGCTTCAACTTGACATCAACAGGAAAGGCCAATCAGTCTTAGATTGGAAGTGCTGGAAATCTTTCCCCCAAAATGATTGGTGGGGGAGGAGGGAAGCGAAGGGAAGGATTTACTCAAGATCAGGGGAGTCGAATAAACAAGCGCCATGACAGTTTCCTGCAGGAAAGTGGAAAGATTAACCTGGTTTATATTGAGATGAGGATAGAGCTTAACACAGGTTGTAGTTGATTAAACAAGAGTGAATCATTGCGCTGCCCCATGTAGACAGTCTTTAGCCATTATGTTTCATAATAACAGAGAAATCTCGAGCTCTCAGTAAGGCCCTGATTTTAGTGCAGAGGTGGAGCTCAGAGACCTGCCGTCTTTGTGGTCCCTCACCTCCACAGAATTTTCACCCACTTCCGACTTTAAAAAAATAACACAGAAGATAATATTACAAATCTTAGTCAAGCTTTTAACTCGTGTGTTAGGAAGCTCAGGATCATTTTCAGGGTCTTGGGAGAAAATTCTCTCTTGCCAAGAGTCCTTGGGGACCTTTATTACTGGAAGTGGGCATTGTGCCAGATGCTGCAGTGAGGCTTTATAAAAATAGACAAGATAAATGGACTTTTAGTGCAGTATTGTGCCAGACTTTAAATTTTCAGGAAATTATTTTTTTAACCTAGCTGAGAGTCAAGTCAATTTGTGAATTAGTTGAAAGGATGGCTCGATATGGGGGTGGGGGGCTGGGGGGGGGGTGAGGCATCTGACATTTTAAGTCAGAAAAGCCTGCCACACAAAACAGATTTCTCTTGGCAATCAAGATAACTTAACAACCATAAACACATTGTCAGAGGGAAAAATTGCATTTTGCTCTAACACAGATCATGTACAGATGACTGATTTTTCTTTCAAGTTCAAGCAGAGAAGGATTGTTTACATATCTCAACTTCTGACCCAAGCAGGCAGAACAGTCTTAGAGGTCTGAGTAGGGATGGCTGAAGAACTTTTGGATATTTCTTTGTAAAGGATATAGCATGATGATCATGGGGTATATACACAGTCCAGATTGTTGAGAATCAGAGTAAAGTTGCTGCCATAGATACTTTGTGATATTTGTTCACTTATTATTCCCCCTCCTGAAAGATAGAACAAAGACTTTAAAAACAAAAGCACTGTTTTATTCCATTTTAATTCATTTATTTGGAATATGATGACAGACTGTTTTTACCTGTTCCTATGGAATGTTTTTTTTCACCCCAAGGATGTTCTCAACTGATACCTCATGTTTTACGATGATTTCATTCAATTCTCAGATCACTGATCCCTCAGATAGTAGACATAAGCTGAATATTGTAAAAGACAATTGAAAATTGTCAAGAACTATCTGAGACCCAATGTATTATTAATTATTTACTATTATCATTATAAACACTTTCAAAAATAAATTAAAAAGTACAGTAGATTTTAAAAAATTCACCTGAGACCATGGCCCATCTAAGAGGGGATAGTTTAATACAGTTGGTTTATTTTTATTTAGTGAATGTTGAGGGGAGAGGAGAGTTGCCCAACTCTCCAGCACTTTGGCATTATTTACTGCAACAAGTGCATTAACCGGGTATGGATTTATTGCGCACTTTTTTCTTTCGGCTGCACCATGCAGCAAGTGGGATCTTAGCTTCCTAACCAGGGATTGAGCCCATATCCCTCCTGCAGTAGAAGCACAGATTCTTAACCATTGGACCTGCAAGGAAGTCCATATTGAGCACATTTCATGTCCTCAGCGCTGTTGGATAATTCTGACAAAACAGCAACAGTCCCTGGATTCCAAAAGTTTATAGCTGATTGTATAGGAAAGACCCACTTGCACTCACAGATACAAAAACACACATGCTCACCATTAAAAAAACAGTACAACACAGTAGTGAAAGTAGTGAAAGAGTAGAAGTAAGCAGTGATCTATGAATATCTATTTGCGTTATGAATTTTCAAAAATCACAGAAAGATCTGTGTGTGTGTGTGTGTGTGCATGTGCGCATGTGCGTGCCTTCTTGGCATCTCTTTTTAAAGCCTAAAGATGTATTCCCACCAAAATAATCTTATTTTGGCCCACCAAACAGGGGAGACATGTGTTTATTGAACTCATGCTATGTGCTAGGCATGTGGGCATTTATTCCCTTATATAGTTGTCAGAACAATAACTGAAGTAACATTGCTATTAATTCTATTTTATAGACCCAGAATGTGAGCCTCAGCTACTAAGCAAAGCAGCCAAGTTGCCCCAGCTAGCAAATGGTAGAACTGAACTATGAATTTGTACTTTTTTTTCTTTATTAAAAAATTGAGATATAATTAGCATATATAGGTGGGGGCCAATGCAGGAGACACAGGGCTGTGTGTTCAATCCCTGGATCTGGAAGATGCTCTGGAGAAGAAAATGGCAACCCACAGTATTCTTGCCTGGAAAATCCCATGGACAGAGAAGACTGGCAGTGTTGCAAAGAGTTGGGTATTACTGAGTGACTGAGCACACGATTAGCATAAAATGTTATGTTAGTTCCAGGTGTAAAACATCATGATTCAGTACGCATATACTGCAAAATGATCACTACAATAAGTCTGAACTTCCACCACTACATAAGATTATTTTTCTTATGATGAGAACTTTGAAGATTTACTCTCTTAGCAACCTTCAGATATACAATATAGTATTATTAACATTAGTTACCACACTGCACATGATGCCCCAGGATTTCTTTGTCCATCTTGCCCACTCTTTCACTTCTTGAATCCATATTTTTCTGATTCAAAACCCTGTTCTCTTGTTTCCTCTGCCAGTGTTTCTCAAAATATTTGCAGATCTGAATTAGAGCCTCTGGAGTAAGTGGCAAGGGGAAGGGAATATTTGCTAAAAGCAGATTATTAGGCTCCCAAACTTGCTAAACCATAGTCACCCACTAGAATTGAGGACTCTGCACTGTATAACAACTGCTTCAGTGATTTAGATATTTTGTGCTTCAAGTAAACACAGTTGTCTGGGATGAAAGGAACAGAAATAAGTAAGTAAACAAATAAATAAGTCTTAATTCTTTGTTCCTCGAGCTAGGGTCACTCGAGCTAAATTCTCTTCAGTTTTCACTACAATTTTCAAGAGTCTACAAATCAATGAGCAAGTACAAATTCTATTTCTTCTCTGAGGAAAAAAGGAAAGGAGTCCCTCATGAACAGCTGGCGTCCAAAGGATGCTGTAGTTCTGCAAGATATATTTCCAGGTGGTTAATTGAAACCTAATGTTTGTCTTATCCCCTATCTGGAGCTTTTCTTCTCATGTCCCTTTTATCCAGGGCTCTAAAACTCAAAATAAATCTAGCCAGAATTTAGAATGAAAGCAGTTTCTTCATTAGATTTTGAGATGAAATGAAAGTTAATAGTAGCAAAAGGATTTTCATCTATTTTATAGGATTCTAATAGGAGATAACAGGCAATCGGAAAGTCATTCATGGATTCAAAGAATACTACGATTGAATGGAAATACGATTAATGTCTCCTTGAAAAAAGGTATTCATGAAATATTTGTGTTCATTACTCTTTCTCTGAGCAGAAGAATACTTAAGTCAACCTCTATTTTGTTCTGGGGAAGAAGATTCTAGAACTGAAACATAGGATTTTACTTTATCACTTTTAAAATGTAAATTTCATAAATTAATTTAGCCGTAGTACTATTGTAGTTGTTTAGTTGTGTCCAGTTCTTTGAAACTCCATGGACTGTAGCCCACCAGGCTCCTCTGTTCACGAGATTTCCCAGACAAGAATACTGGAGTGGGTTGTCATTTCCTTCTCCAGGGGATCTTCCTGACCCAGGGATCGAAACGGCTTTTCCTGCATTGGCAGGCAGATTCTACTCCTGAGATATCAGGGAAGGTCAATAGTAGTATTAGGTACAATTTAGTAGGCAGTTGCCGAAGAGGTTAAACACTGAGCTAATCATTTTATTGCTGTATTTCACTGAGAATTTGATTATTTTATGTTGTCACTCAATCTTGATTTGTAGTACCTGCCTCCTTTATGCAAAAAAGTATAAGATATTTCACTTGGTATCACAACAAAATACTTCAATTTATACCCCACATTATAACATCTTATAAACTTTCACATGCATTCTTATTTTATTATTGACATGAACAGTAACACTCACAATTTCAGCCAAATTTAACCTCAATGAAAACCTGGCAAGACGGGTACTATGTACATATTACAGATGATGAAATTGAAGCTTGGGGAAATTAAAAGATAAAGCCCAGTGATTCTGTAACCTTAGCTTGCATAATCTAGAAGTCTTGTTAAAACACGTTTCTGGGCTGCACCTCCAGAATTTCTGGCTCAGAATATTTTGAATCACTTCAGGAAAACTATTTTTCTGTGTATTTAGAGTTAGACATTACATTTATTTATACATATGTGTGTATATATGGGCTTCCCTGAAGGCTCAAGTGGTAAAGAATCTGCCTATATAATATATATTGCATTATATATATGTATATAAATATAAATGTATATATACATATACGTATATTACAATATATATATGTATATATACACATATATATTACAATATATGTATATGTATATATATAAAACATTGCATTATATATAACATATTACATATTCATATAAAGAGAGCACATTTGGGAGTCATATTATTTAAGAATATTCTATTATTTAATAATATATTTTCTTTAAAATAAAAATTTTAAAAGTTGCTTTCCCTGGTAGACCAAGATATATATATAATGCTCAAATTACACAGGAGAAAGGAAGCCCATTATTGTGAAAAAAGACCAAATGAAAGATTGGATTATAGAAAATATACCCCTTCTGGGCAGGTTTAGGGAGTGGGTGGGTAGCCTATCAGGCATTTGGACACATTTCATGTCTGTGTTCCAAAGACTTTTCCTTCTTGTCTCTTCTGTGTCAGCAGCCTGGGCTCTTAAAAATCATGGAAATTAGGAATAGGATAGACCCAGGCTGTCATCTATTTCATCATCCTGTCAGTTTAGAGCCACTATCTTCTGTTTGGTCCATTTCCACTGAAATTACTTGATTGTGAAAAATGAGAGAGTGAGACATTTAAAGAAAAAAGGATACTAGGAAGAAAACGTTTTTCAACAAAACTGTCAAGAGTTAAGAAAGCTACAGTTTGTTAATTTTTCTGCCACTGAGAACTGGGCGAGTATCAGTTTTCCATCTGCCAACAACATTCTTGCTTTCACTATACTAATTGACTCACCTTGGAACTGCCTGCTCTGGCTCCGTAAGCTCCAGGAAGCTGGAAGACGCGGGAGCATTTCTGTACTGGCACCATCACTATGCACAAGTCCAGCTGTGTTAATGGCAGAGGTGAATTTTCTTTATTCTCCATCAGGGCTCTCTCTTGGATTATCTGTGGTGTTTGTCTACCCGTCATTTTACTTCTAGTCTTTAAAAACAGCACCTTGATTTTTTTTTTTTGGCACAAATGAAGTTGACCTCAACTTGTGACTCCAGGAAAGAGGGAGTTGGCCTGTGTGAGACCAGATAGAACCTTCCAGAGACTCTTTTTCTTGAGTGTCCTCAACTGATAGGAGGTGAGCTGGGTGCTCTTGGGTGACTACCTCATGGGGAGGAGCCTACTTGAGAAGGATGGCAAAGAAAACAGATACCGGGGATAAAGAGAAAGATAGATTCCTGATGACGTTACTTAATAATCTGAATTCCAGATGTGAACCTATACATCTTGTTTCCTTTCTTTTTCTTTTTTTGGCTGAACTTTTTTAGTGTAGTTGTAATCTCTACCCTAACTTCTAGAAAGTTAAAGCAGATTGAATTATAAGCACTCTAGCATCAAAATAAGCTTCTTTACTAGGGAAGATACTAGTCTCGGAGACCTGGGTTCTAGCCCTGGTTGTGGCATAGAGAAAAGCTCTTTGGAGACATTATCTCTTGGTGTCACAGCCTCTTGAATTCTTTCTCATTAACTTCAGACCCACAAGATGCCTTCCATTACTGATTTTATCTCTGTTACTGAAATTGTCATAAAGATGCTTCGGGGGAAGATTACTGAAAATGGCCTGGGAAGAAAAGAGTCAACTGATGTTGGAAGGGCTGCAAGAAAATGTGACAAGGCAGATGCTGTAGAATCAGATCATAAGTGAGTAACAGACAATGGGATCATTTTTCCTGATACAGTACAGTAGCTCAGGTAACCTCAAACAATAGCTGCAATGGAGAAACATGGGCTAAAAAAGCAAAACAGAAAATAAACTCTGGAGACAGAAAGGAGACATCTGACATCTATGACTAGTAATTTTTAAGATTTAAAAAATTTTTATTTTGGCTCTGCCACATGTGGGATTTTAGCTCCCCAACCAGCGATCAAACCCATGTTCCCTGCCATGGAAGTGTGGAGTCTTAACCACCGACCACCAGGAAGTCCCTAGTAACCTCGTTTTTGGTGAGGTACTTGTTGTGACTTAAGTATCAGAAGCAAAAGAGACCAGATATTAGGATGAAAAACAGCCCAAGATAAACCCTTTCGGAAACAAGTGCCTTTCAAAGTCCTGCAAAATTTTAGATATGAGATTCAAAGAATTTTTATAAAGGTAAATTGTCACATTTGAATAATTTTTTCCACTTATTTTTTATTGAATGAAAGGTTCTTTAAATTTTATAATGCTTTACAACTTTCAAGTTTCACACACATGATTTCACATAATCACACAGTAACACCCTTTGCCCCTCAACCCATATGCTGCCCCTCCCACTGCTCTCTCCCCACAGGGCACCATGAGTTTGTTCTCTCTATATATGTGAATTTGCTTCTTTTTTGCTTTGTTCACTAGTTTGTTGCATTTTTTTAGATTCCACATATAAGTGATATTATACAGTGTCTTTCTCATTCTGACTTATTTCACTTAGCCCTCCAAGCACATTCATGTTGCTGCAAATGAAGATTTCATCCTTTTGAAAATTTTTATCAGAGACCTCCCCTTGGCATGCTAGTGAATATTTAACAATTGGACCTCAAAGGGGGTGGTGTGGGGAAGATGATTTGTGAAATTTGCAGTTTTGGCGGCATAAATACTCCCCCCACCATGACCGATTTCAAGCTGCCAAGCTGATGTCAATTGACTCATAAAAGTTCTGAAAACTTACCAACTGGCTCTGATATGAACCAATTCCAGCCTACACTGAAATTACAGAGTGGAAACTCTAATTATCATTGCTTTTGTGTATGTATTTAAGGAGTAGCTCTGTGGCCCTCCCTGAGGGTTCAGATGTGAATCAGAGATTGTAGACCTCCAGAAAGAAATGATACGGATTCGATGTCCTGTTCCCAAGCAGGGCTATTCTGATATCACTGAATGTTATGCTTCAGAAGAGAACCTTGACTGTGGAGGTCACAGGGCATGGCCGCAGGATCTTTCTAATACTGTAATCCACACAGGCAGAATTAGTGTGGTATGCAGCCTGCTCTGATGTTTCAGGTGCTTGGATTCTGAACACAAAGGTAGCCATTGTGGGAAGAGGGGATGGTGCAACCTTTGCAAAGAAGAGAAGCATTTGCCCTGGAGCAAGAGACAATAGCAAGGGGATAAGGAGGTGGAGGCACTCTTACCTGGCCCAGACCAGAAACAAGTTTAAACAGAGCAGGTAGAGAATCCATCAGTATCAGATAATAAAGCAGCCCACAAAAGGACACGGGTAAAGAAGGAAAGGGTGGAGAAGTTTTAGAAGTGGCAGCTGTAGGCAGAGAGACAAGGAAGAAAATGAGGGAACGAGAATATGGAGAGAAGAAACCAACAGGAAAATAACAGGAAAGCTTGTCACCTGTCAAACATGTGCGTCAGGGGTCTTATGTGTTAGGGAGGATGATTGCATAAAGGGGATGAGGAATGTTTTCAAGGGAAATTGATTGAGACATTGTAAACTGCCTATGAGCAGATATGAATCTATATGTGTGTGTACACGTATATATTTAATATTAGTCATTTCACCCAGGTAAGAGGCAAAACATTTAAAGACAAAAGAGAAACAAGTACCTGAAAAGTGAAGATACAAAAATTCCAGTGTTTGAGACTGAAGTTGATGAAATGCAAGCTTGATTCTTTCTTTAAAGAGAGAAAAGTAGAAATTTCTGCTACTCTTCAGATCTTTCCTCTTATGATTTGGTTGAAATAATGTTCAAATGCCCCAAACTAAAGGGACAGTAGATATTCTCAAAGGAAAAGTAGCCCAAGTAAAATGTATCTTTGGCTCCCATTGAAGGTAAGAAGAATGGAGATTGAGCAAGATACTTAGGTAGCTCTTAAAAGAAGAAAGAAGAGATGACTTTAGGGGGCTTGGATTTGTGCAGGAAAATGACTACTTTGAAAAAAACAAACGCTGTTTGCTCTTGGGGACAGCAATCCTAGCTGGGCTCCTTTTGGACCTGAGGGGAGACGGATGGCAAGCAATTAACTGCCTCCTTCACCCAGAGATATGTACATATATCTGTTACCTTATGATAAACTATGATTTGTATGCAAAGAATAATCCAACTGGTGTCACCTTCTCTCCAAAAAGGAGAAAATAAAAATCGACGTACTCAGGAATATTCTCCATGAAGATGTTGGGAAACCTGTTTCCCTCTACTCCCAAACTTACATTTGAAGAATATTTATGGACTTCAAGGTAGGAAGAAATCAAAGATTTTCAAATGCAAATGCACATTAACTCAGGAAGACAATTTTAAAAGACAAATAGAAATGCTCCAGTCTTGGCTTAGGCAGAATTGAATTTCAGCCCAAACCTGGCCTCAACAGTCTTTGCTACTTGGGACAAGTTGCATGCTTTCCCCAGCCTGTCTTTAATAAAATGCAGAAACCGGAGCAGATACATATGGGTTCTGTTCTGTATGAAATTGACAAAGCATTCTACAATCAAGAAAGACTCATTTTCTTTAAATACAAAGTAAATAATACATTTTAAAATTTAATTAATTCATTTAAAATACATAAATAATGCATGAATAAATGTTCTGCATAACAAACTTAAATAATATAAAATTATATAGAAAACAAAATCATCATATGCATACCTCTCTCCCCATCTCATTTCTCTCAATAAAGGTAACCATCATTCATGGTTTGCTGTGAACCTTTCTGGTTCTTTTTCTATTCACTTATATATAATATCATTTTTATATTTTTCTACTATTGAAGCAACATAATAATATTTGATAGAATTTAGAAACTAGAAGACTAGAGAATATAAGAACACCTGTAAATGCCACTCAATAAAAATTTAGTATCCAGTTTGATCAATTTCTTCAAACTTTTGCTTATGCATAATTTTCAATAATAGTTATAATATAAAAGGAAGGTATTCAATGCCTGGGTCAAAAATTAGCATGATTGTGCATTTTGCTTTGGGGTTATATTTTAGTATTTTAACAGTGCATCTATTAAAAGTCAGACATTTGTGACATAGAGGAATGGATTTTGTTTTCAATAAATGAAAAATATATTCATGTTTTTTCATATGAATATAAAAAATATATTCACATTTTTGGGGGATACTTTGGGATTTTTTGGAGGTATTGAGCCCCTTTTGGGATACTCAAGATGGATGATAAATGTATTAGAAAAACATGAAAGCAATGATTTTTCATTAATGAAAGTCATATATAAAAATATATAATAAATAATTCTTATTTGTTTATAATGTTCAGATCTGTAGTAATTATTTGTCTATGCTGTAATGTTTGGTGCCAGCTTTTATGCTTTTGTATGTAAGCAGATAGGGGTGAGTTTTTACACACAACGTTTAAATGTACTATACACTCCAGTGTGTAAAGTAGATAGCTAGTGAGCGCCTCCTGTATAACATAGGAACCCAGCTCAGTGTTCTGTGCTGACCTAGATGGGTGGAAATGGGGTTGGGGTGGGTGGGAGACAGAAGAAGAAGGCGATTTACGTACACACACAGCTGATTCACTTTGTTGTATGGCAGAAGCTAATACAAACTGTAAAGCAATTATACTCCAATAAAAATATACATATATGCTGTCATTTTTCAGGTAGTAGATAATCTGTCTAGTCAAGGCTATGGTTTTTCCTGTGGCCATGTATGGATGTGAGAGTTGGACTGTGAAGAAGGCTGAGCGCCCAAGAATTGATGCTTTTGATCTGTGGTGTTGGAGAAGACTCTTGAGAGTCCCTTGGATTGCAAGGAGATCCAACCAGTCCATTCTGAAGGAGATCAACCCTGGGATTTCTTTGGAAAGAATGATGCTAAAGCTGAAACTCCAGTACTTTGGCCACCTCATGCGAAGAGTTGACTCATTGGAAAAGACTCTGATGCTGGGAGGGATTGGGGGCAGGAGGAGAAGGGGACGACCGAGGATGAGATGGCTGGATGGCATCACGGACTCGATGGACGTGAGCCTGAGTGAACTCGGGAGATGGTGATGAACAGGGAGGCCTGGCCTGCGGCGATTCATGGGGTCGCAGAGAGTCGGACACGACTGAGTGACTGAACTGAACTGAACTGAACTGAGATATCCACAGTATATACTTAAACCAATATTATTAGCAGTATTCCTAAAAACCTCTTTTTAAGTAATAGATGTTCACATCATTAAAAATAGAAAATATATATAAGCATGTTCATAAAAAGAAAACAAGAGTTCCCTAAGTGCCAATATAGAATTATCCTCTTAATATTTTGGAGTCTGTCCTTTTGAATTTCCCCAGACATCTGTGCTTTTTGAAAATAATAAAAGACACATTTCCCTTAATATTTCTCATATTATGTGGTCTTTCCTTCTCTATCTCTATGAAAGCCAAGGGAATAATGAAGTTTTAATGGAGCTGCATATTTAGCTTTATTTATCTTTCAATCAATGCTAAATCTAGATTCCTAATTTAATTTCTTAGGTCCTTAGATTTAATGCATTTCTATCACATTTGATTATATGTTAAAAATAAATACAGAACACTGCAAAGGACCAAATATAATAAACACCTATCTATTTACTACTCAAAATGCACAAATATTAACCCTTTTCTAAATGCTTCAGATTTAAATTTATTATTTAAAGCTATAAAAAAAGAAATATTGTCATGAAATTCAAGAACTTCATGTCACTCTTCCCACTCCCATCCTTCTCTCTTTCTCCCTCCCTCCACAGAGACAATCTCTGTCATGAGGTTTACTCTGTAAAGTTCCCATGTAACAGCACAGAAACTTCTGAAGGACAGCAGCTACGGACTTTGACCATTGGTATATTTTGATGGTAACTGCAATATTTGAAGTCAAATATTTGCTGAATCAATATTCATCCATAAACCATATTCTAACACATATACAGTTTTATCTAATATATGTGTTCCTGTAGATGTTATATATATATATAATGGTATCTGTTATATGTAGTGATATTTTTGTGTGTTTTTCAACTCTGTATAGATGGCATCATACTCCAGATATGTAGCAACTTCTTTAGGTTACTTTTTTCATTTAGATATTAAATACCATATAAATGGAGAAGGCAATGGCACCCCACTCCAGTCCTCTTGCCTGGAAAAATCCCATGGTTGGAGGAACCTGGTGGGCTGCAGTCCATGGGGTTGCTAGGAGTCTGACACGACTGAGCAACTTCACTTTCACGCATTGGAGAAGGAAATGGCAACCCACTCCAGTATTCTTGCCTGGAGAATCCCAGGGACAGGGGAACCTGGTGGGCTGCCGTCTATGTGGTTGCACAGAGCTGGACTCGACTGAAGCGACTTAGCAGCAGCAGCAGCCATATAAACATGCACTATAAACAGCTCAGCAAGTTAAAAAAGTCTGCCTGCAATGCAGAAGATATAGGAGACTCAGGCTTGATGCCTGGGTCAGAAATGTTCCCTGGAGAAAGAAATGGCAACCCACTCCAGTGTTCTTGCCTGGAAAATTCCATAGATAGAGGAGCCTGGGAGTCACAATGAGTTGGATATGACTGAACACATACATGGCATGGCAAATATTCACTGAATACAGTGAAGGTGAAGGTGAAGGTGAAGTCACTCAGTCGTGTCCGACTCTTTGCGACCCCGAGGACTGTAACCTAGTAGGCTTCTCTGTCCATGGGATTCTCCAGGCAAGAATACTGGAGTGGATTGCCATTTCCTTCTCCAGGGGATCTTCCCGACCCAGGGATCGAACCTGGGTCTCCCGCATTAGAGGCAGATGCTTTAACCTCTAAGCCACCAGGGAAATGTGTATATATCTCATTCATCCATTAAAATTTTTCTTATCTATTTCATGTTTATATTTATGCATAATAAACAATATCCATTTAAAGTACACAATTCACTGTACACACTCGAATCCATCAGCAAAATCAAGATATAACATTTCATCACAAAGATCCCCATGTCTTTTTTCCTTTTGTCCCTAGACCAAGGCAACCACTGATTTGCTTCTTATCACTATAGCATAAGTTGCATTTTATATAAATTAAATCATACTCTATATCATTTCCCTGTGCCTGGCTTCTTTCACTCAGGAAATTGATTTAAGATTCATTTTGCATGTATCAGTAGGTTTTTCCTTCTTACTGATGAGTGGTATTCCAACTCATGGACATGGCATCTTTTATGTAAACATTCACCTGTTAAACACATCTAGGTTGTTTTCAGTTTTTGGCTGTCAGGAACTAAACTGCTGGGGACAGTCATGTCATTGGGTGGACACGTTTTAAGATTTTAAAAACTAATATCTTAAAAACTACCAAACTGTTATTTATTTATATATTTTTGCTCCATTCTCTCTCTCTACTGGGACTCATTTACCTGCATATTAACCTTTTTTCAGTAATCTCAGGTACTGAGACTTTTTGTTTGGTTTTTTTTTTTTTTCAATTTCACCTCTTTTTTCTTCTGTTTTTAAATTATTTTCAAGATTATACATTCAAGTTAATTGACACTTCTGTCATCTCTAGTTTTTTAATACCTATTCAATCATTTTTCAACTTCAGATATTATAGTCTTAGTACTTTTTCAAATTTTGTTTGCTGACTTTCTGTTTTAACTTACTTCGAGTTTATTTTTATCATCTTCAGTTCAGTCGGTCAGTTGTGTCCAGCTCTTTGCCACCCCATGGACTGCAGCACACCAGGCTTCCCTGTCCATCACTAACTCCCAGAGTTTTCTCAAACTCAAGTTCATCAAGTCAGTGATGCCATCCAACTATCTTATCCTCTGTCGTCCCCTTCTCCTCCTGCCTTCAATCTTTCCCAACATCAGGGTCTTATCCAACGAGTCAGTTCTTTGCATCAGGTGGCCAAAGTATTGGAGTTTCAGCTTCAGCAGCAGTCCTTCCAAAAAATATTCGGACTTATTTCCTTTAAGATGGACTGGTTGGATCTCCTTGCAATCCAAGGGACTCTCAAGAGTCTTCTCCAACAACCACTGTTAAAAAGCATCTTACGATCATCATTACAATTAGTGCATTAAAATCTTTGATAGTTTCAATATTTTTGTCATCTTAGTGTTGATGTCTGTTGATTATCTTTTCTTGGAAATAATTCACACCTTTTTTTCTTTGTTTTTAATATATATGCTGTGAATGTTTTGGTATATTGAGAAAGCTGCACTGTTAACTCTGGGTTCTGTCATGTTGCTCCAAAAGAAGTATTGATGTTCTTGTTTTAGGAGCCAATGAACTTGATTAGGCACAAATTTCAGGATGTCATGTTTTAGCTTAGTGAAAATTTTAAACCCTAGTTTCTAGTGCTTTCAGTTTGTCTGTGTCAGCTTAGTTTAGGGGTCAGCCCAGATAGGCTGTTTATACACGATCTAGCTGGCCCTGCCCCAGCTCTTTCGTTTCTGAGACTCCTTTTTGCTCTCTGCCAACTCTGGTTGTAACTGACTTCTTTCATGCTTGTCCCAACCAAAATTTTAGCTGCTGCCACACATCGAAGCACACACACATGCCACCATGACCACTGCTTTCAGGACAGTGCCCTCAAAAGACAGAGAATTCATTCTATGATCGTTTCTTTAAGTTTTGATTGCCTTCCAAAGTCTCCTTGCTTTCGTTAATTCACCAGGGCCATCTGGTAGTTGTTTGTGTGTCTCTTTCAGAGTTTAATGGTGTCATTTATGAAAGAATCAGGTTTTAAGGGGTTTATTCATCCATAGACTCACATATTCATTTTAACTACTGTGTAGTATTCTGATGACTGGTCATGGCCTTATTTATTTATTTATTTCTTCATCTGTTGATGGAACTGTTGCTTTTAATTTTCAACTGTATAAATAATTTAGAATTAAATCTGAATGACACATTTTGTTGTGCATTTGTATTGGAGGGTATATTTGGGATCTTGGGTATGCCCATCTTCAGTTTTATTAGATATTGCTAAATGATTCTTCAATATATTTGTAGCAACTACACTTTCAACAAAGAGTTTTGCAACTTCCCATTTTTTGCATCCTAACCAGTATTTGGTATTCTCAATTATTTCAGTTTTCAGTGTTCAAATGTTGAGAATGTTGTCTGATTGCTGTTTTTATTTGTAATTCCTTAATTACTAGTGGGGTTGAGCAAATGTTTATTTACAGATTATTTGTTTTATCTCTCCTGTGAATTGCCTGTTCATAATTTTTTTTTTCATTTTTCTATTGGATGTTTGTCTTCTTATTGATTTGTAGGAATGTTTCATATATTACTTGATTTCTAGTTATTTGCATCACAAATATCTTCTCTCATTCTGTTGCTTACGTTTAAACATTACTCATGGTATAGCTACTAATAAAGATGTTTTACATTTTCATGGAGTTAGGATTATCACATTTTTTATGAGTTCTAGTTTTGATGACTTTTAAAGAAAATTTCTCTCTCTTTTTAAAGTATGCATTGAAATATATTTATGAATACCTGTTTATGTTCCAGGCACTCTTCCAGACACTGGAGAATATGCTAGCTAAAAAATGTAGTAGGAAAAATAGAAAATACACAAGTAGTGAAAGCTGTTATAAAGAAAAATAAAATAGTAGAAGATAGCTTAGCAACAGAGTTAAAAGAACAGGCTTTAGATTACCTGGGTTTACATGCTGGCTCTGCCACTCACTGGCTGATGGCAATAAGTTTAACATGTGTGTGCCTCATTTTCCTCACTCATAAAATGATAAAGATAATAATGTTAGGTTGATAGGGTTGTTTTGAAGAATTAAGTGCATAATTAAATTATACTATAATATATTATAGATAATATATATTATACACATATACATATGTAGTTTATGTGATAAACATGATGTATATACTTATATAATAACTGTCTCTTATACACATCTAAAGATTTTCAAATGGAATTAATGGATAAACAACCTATTCAAAGTGTGTGAAGAGCCATCCATCCTGTTCTTCAACTACTGAACTTTAAACAATGGGAATGTTATTTAACCCCGTTATGCCTCGTTGACCTCATTAGTAGAATGAGGCAATAATTGCAATATTATAACCTGAGTGACTGTTTTTGTTTTACCTAACGGAATGATTGTCAAATATACTTAAAGTATAACCTATCCAATCTAATGTTGATTGTCATTGACTTGCCCAATCAATGAATAAGTATCCTGTAGCAGCTATAGATGCTTTCCCAAGTTGGCTTTCTCTGTCCTCTTGGGTTTTTAGAGTTACTTAAGGACTGAAAGTTGGGGAAAATGTGGGAACAACTTTGGGGATAGTAAGCTTGATATCAATATTTATTGAATTATATAAAATACAATGAGATAATACTGGATAATAGATAGGTTTCTTTATTATAGATTCTTTATGAAAAACTTGACCAGAAGGTGACATTTGACCAGAGACCAGGATAAAATAAACTGGGAAAATCCTTTATGCTTATGTTGTAAAAACTTTAGATCTTATCCTATAGTTTCTTTTAATAACTTAAATTTTACTTTTTCATTGTTTGTTTTTAAATCCATCTGGAGTTTAATTTCATGCATGGTGTGAAATAGGGTTATAATTATATTTCCTTCCATATGGAAGCCAGTTGTGCCAACAACATTTACTGACTAGTCCATTCTTTATTCTCAAGTTAGCAATTTCGTTCATATTTATGACAGTGTATACTTAAGGACCCACTGATCTATTTGACTGTCACTGTGCCAATGCCATGCCGTCTTAATCACTGTGTATAGTAAGGTTTAGCACTTTGTAGGGCAAGTTCTGAATTGAATTGAATAGGCCATCTTCTGAATTGTCTTGAGTGTTCTTGTTCAGTTATATCTTCACATATATCTTAGAATCTTTTCATTAATACCATGAAGAATCATATTGGAATTTTTCTGCAATCACATTGAGTGTGATGGAGAATTGATACCTTATCAAGTTTTTTTTCTTCCATGGAAATTGTATATGCACACAAGTATTAAATTCTCATTTTATGACAACCTTTAAAATTGTCTACATAAAATTCCTCTATAATTTTGTTAACGTTTTCCTAGGTATTTTTTTAGTTTTCATCGCTAATATAAACATCTCCTTTTATTCAGTGCAATTATGTTTTCTAATTAGTTATTGCTAGTGTATAAGGAGTTAACAAATTTTTATATTAATCTTGTATTCTGCAAATGTGTTAAACTTTCTTACTAGTTGTTTCTTATGAGTTTACTTTTGAGCCTGTCTCTTATACACATCTCTTCTTTATTTTTTTAAGTGATTAAAATTTCCATTACAATTCTAAATTAAAAGGAAGTAGAAAATATCCATATAGTATTCTTGATTTAATGGAAATCCTTTGAAAATAACATCATTAATTATGTTAGTTGTAGGTATCTATTTGGTGCCATTTAGCAGATGAAACCATTTTTCTATTCTTAGTGTTTTAGGAATTTTATCAAATGATTTTTGGGCATTTAAGGTTTTCCACCTTTACTCTCTTAATTTTTATTTTATTAAATTGGATTTATGATGTTGAATAAATATAGCACATCTGAATCAAGTTATTTGATTATGATGTTTTAAAATATACTGCTGGATTAATTACACTTCTTATGTTGAGGATTTTTGAGTCCATGTTCATAACTGAACTTTAATTCTTTACCTGTTTGCTGTCTGCTCTGCTCCTTCTGCTTCTGCTCTGTGCATTGCAGGAAACATTTTCCATTCTTTAATGATCTCTGGCTCTGAACACATGAGGCCACTGAGAAAAACTGGTTGTATTATAAAGGGTGGAGAAAAGGAAAAAGTAAGAGTGTTATGACTTCGATCTCTCTGGCCAGACTGAATTGACTTCCTGTTAACGCTAATCTTTCAGTGATTTCACAGTCCCCTCTTTGGCCTTTAAAGAAAAAAAAAATTTTTAATCACCTGTGTTACCAATTATCAATGATATATTCCATGTGCTTTAAGTATCTAGATTGATTTCAGGTTTTCCTAATGGGATCCTGACTGATGCAAATAAATATAACTCAACTGCAAAGTTATATTTGTGTTCTCTTCTTGTACCATTTGACATCATGACATAGTCTCATAAAATGAAACCAATAGTTATCATTCTTTTTGAACATACTTTCTCTGAGATAAAAATCAGCACTGAAAATCTTTTATGGTGTCAGAAAAACTAAGAAATTGTATTAAAGATAAATAAAAATTCTATTATGTTGTTTTCTCAAATTACATTTTAAAAGACAACAGAAGTTGGAATATGTGTTTTCAAAAATTTTGCAACCATTTTCCTTAGACAGTGAGTGTCTTCACATGAAACTAATAAAATAATCAGCACATTTTCTTTATATGAGTTTAGCTGATGGTCTTATTTGATTTCAATTCTTATAGACTTTAGTTATAAAGTTAAGGGGAAGACTTTTGTGGTATATGTATCTTATAGGTAAAACTTTCACACAAATGATGCTCATGTAACTCTAATGTGTCATTAATTTTTTGATGTTATTAAACAAAGATAATTTCCTTTTAGTCAATGGATGATGACTATGTAACTCCACCCAGCATTCCAACACCCCCTTCCCATACTTGAGTAAAGGAAGTCATTGAGAGATTTTAAGCTTTGTTATGCCAAGCATGACACACAAGAGAAACAAAACCTGCCTGATGGAATATTTGGATGCTGATGCTTAAATGTGTAAGTAGGTAAAGAATATTATTATACTAGGAGCTCAATTTTATCTCCTCTCTGTTATCTTAACTTCCAAACATTCCTGTTGATTCTATATACATCTATTTTAATCGCTGAAGAGGTTATGGATGATATTTTCTCCTTACTAGTAAGTATCACTATTTTAGTTCTTCTGTGTATATTGTCATCTAATACTCACAAAATCTTGTAACATGTATTATTGCAACCATTTGTCAGATGAGAAAACTGAGGCTCACAGTGATTAAGTTATCCCAAGTTCACAGAGTCTGTAAATGTTGGTTAATAATTTAAAACGAACATGCCTGACTTTAAATAGAATACTACATGATAGGTATCACATTACCAATAGACCACCATTTGTTGTTTCTATACAAAATCAGAAACTTCTGTTCTAGGATGCTCTCCTACCTGAAGGAGCATGTCAAAATCACTTTAGGGAACTTTTTACAGTATACAGATAGTCAGGGGTGGTCTTAAAATATTAGCTAACTACCTCCTTGCTTCACTACACTCCCACTTGCATATAACAGTTGAATATCAATCTTACATACGTTTAAACTCACTCCTTTCTCCTGTGGTGTATGCATTCAGAATCTGGATCATTTAATTTAATAATCCATGAGTTTTTTTTCAAACCATGACACACTTGTGAGTGTCCTGACATGCACTGGGGGAAGGAGGAAAGCTAGGGAGAAGACACAGCCATCTGACCATCAGACAACTGCCATTCCCAGATGTATCGTATGTGTGTATTTGTTAATTATGAAAAACTATGCATGTTTCCATTCTCCATACACATGGTAGTCATCCTGTGTCTTCTCTTTATTGGAGTACTCATTTCTACCTTTCTTGCAAAATACACAAAGCCAAGGGAAATATTTATACACTAAATCATAATTCTGGTTGATGGTAATTTTGTTTGCAATAACTGGGGAAAATATAACAGATGATCTGCTTTGAAGTGCTCATTTCTGTCCCTGGGTCTGGACATCCATTTGACTTTTCAACTGAGCATGAATATCAAATCCATAGCTTTGATTAAGCTGAGACAGAGACTGCCAATTCATCAATCCACGGTAAACTTTCTCCTTGGGAAATCAGTCTCATAAGGCACCGGTCTTTGGCAGGGTCCAGAGAAGTTATGCAACGAGAGGATTTATCAGAGATTTTTATAGTGGAAACCAATCTGTGAAACCAAAGGAAACTTTAAATTGCATAGTGACTGTGGAATCATAAACAAGGGCTCAAAATCATGAGCTACTGAAAAATCATTTCTCACTTTTTGGAGTACACTCATCTGGGAAAAGATACTTTTGTACTCTGGTTGAACAGTCTTCCTCTTTGGAGCTATACTGGGCTAATATTAATACTGATCTTTACTTCTGATCAACTTTTCAAGATGCTATATTCCTTTTTGCAGATTTTCTGATTTCCATTGTGTTTCATGATTTTCAGATATCACTTTCTTCATCTTTCCAGTTCTATATCAGCTTTCCTATTTAATTTCAGGGAGTTAATTCCCTGAAATTAAGCAGGAATTATGACTTTACATATTCCAAGTCATGCTTGTAAGTGTGCATGGTTAATTCTTGGTGCCAATTTATTCTCTAGCTTGGCTTGAGACTGCTTTTATTTTACATTTAATTATATCAGGGGTGGAATGTTAATACATGTTGGTTCTTTCCCAAGATCGCTAGCCTGGGAATCAAGAATCTTTACAAAGTTGACTTAACCTCTGTGAGCCTCAATTTCTCATTATTAAAATAGGGAGCTACAAGTATATGTATTTCTTGACTTTTCTTTTCATCAAAGTCTTCAGTAGTACTTGATATACAATATGCACTCAACAAATTATTGTTAAATTAAATTGCATTATTTGTTTTCTCTCTCAGTTCCATTTACTGAAGCAAGAAAAATTTCCATATCCTTGCTGTTACTTTAATTATATAGAAATACTAGCAGGGCCTCCTTTAAAATCAGGAGAACATGACAGAATCAAATTATGAGGGATATAACTCCAAAATGAATGTCAAAAGAATTTCAATTTTAATATGATGACATCAAAGCTGATTTATGAATTACATGAACAAAAAATCAGCCTCCTTACTTCAGTGTTACACCCTTTTTGGACCAAAACATGAATTACTTGGTTTGATTTGCTGTTACTTTAATTATATAGAAATACTAGCAGGGCCTCCTTTAAAATCAGGAGAACATGACAGAATCAAATTATGAGTGATATAACTCCAAAATGAATGTCAAAGGAATTTCAATTTTAATATGATGACATCAAAGCTGATTTATGAATTACATGAAAAAAAAAATCAGCCTCCTTACTTCAGTGTTACACCCTTTTTGGACCAAAACATGAATTACTTGGTTTGATTACCCTCCTATTTACTGCACTTGGCTCTAAATGACTTTTGATTGTTCCCAAAAATCAAATCCATCTTCAAAGGACAGAGATTTCTTAACATTGAAGGGATTCAAAGATTATGCCATAAGCTCTGATCTGAAGGCAACAAAAAGAGGATCCAGCAGTCGCTTTGTTATAAATTAATAAGCAACAGCAATAAAAAATAGGAATACCTGGATTCTAGCCCTAGCTTTGCAAATAATTAGCTGGGTTTTAGGCAAGTCACTTTATTATGAATCTCAGCTTCGCCATCCGTATAATGAAGTATGTGGGCTAAGAGGTTCCTTCCAACTCTACTATTTTAATTTGAATCTAGTAGACAAATGTGGGAAATGCATTGTTTACACATGGAATCACCCACGTTTGTAAAAACCTTGAACATTATTTATGTTACTGTTATTGTTGAGTGGTTTCAAAATTTATTTAGAATACTTTAAATGGGAAAAAGGAGCAAGGAATTGAATGATAATCATTATTTTTTGGTAGGATTAAAAAATCATTTCAAAAGCCCATGCAATACCATGTTGTAAACATGGAATTTAATTTAAACTAGTTGAAACAACAAAGAAAAGTACTGGTCTGTGTAATTAAAATGTCCAGTGGAGGATCTGCCTTCCAGCTCTGCTGGATTCAAAATTTAGGCAATGTCTTTGGAGTCCTAGTTTCTCCTCTGTCTTGCCATGCATATGGTGGCCCTTTTCTCAGGCTCTATAAGATGGATCCCCTGCTGGCTCCAGCTCTCCTCTTATAGAAAGAAAAAGCTCTAGACCTCAGACTTATTTATGCTGAAAGAAAGAGAAAAATTGGGAAAGGAGTACATCAAGGCTGTATGTTATCATCCTGATTATTTAAATTGTATGCAGAGTACATCATGTGAAATGCCGGGCTGGATGGAGCACAAGTTGGATTCAAGATTGCCAGGAGCAATATCAATAACCTCAAATATGCAGATGATACCACCCTTATGGCAGAAAGTATAGAGGAACTAAAGAGCCTCTTGGTGAAAGTGAGAGAGGAGAGTGAAAAAGCTGGTTTAAAACTCAGCATTCAAATAACGAACATCATGGCAGCCGGTCCCATCACTCATGGCAAATAGGTGGGGAAACAAAGGAAATAGCGGCAGACTTTATTTTGTGGGGCTCCAAAATCACTGCAGATGGCGACTGCAGCCATGAAATTAAAAGACAGTTGTGCTTGGAAGGAAAGCTATGAAAAGCCTAGACAGCGTATTAAAAAGCAGAGACATTACGCTGCCAACAAAGATCTGTCTAGTCAAAGCTATGGCTTTTCCAGTAGTCGTGTATGGATGTGAGAGTTGGACCATAAGGAAAGCTGAGCCCTGAATAACTGATGCTTTTGAGCTGTGGTGTTGGAGAAGACTCTTGAGAGTCCCTTGGACAGCAGGGAGTTCAGGTCAGTCAATCCTAAAGGAAATCAGTCCTGAATATTCATTGGAAGGATTGATGCTGAAGCTGAAACTCCAATATTTTGGCCACCTGATGAGAAGAGCCGACTCATTAGAAAAGATCCTGATGCTAAGTAAGATTGAAGGCAGTAGGAGAAGGGGAAGACAGAGGATGAGATGGTTGGATGGCATCATTAACTCAATGGACATGAGTTTGAGAAAGCTCCAGGAAATGGTGAAGGACAGGGAAGCCTAGAGTGCTGCAGTCTATGGGGTTCCAAAGAGTTGGACATGACTGAGTGACTGAATACCAACAACAAAAGAAAGAGAAAAATCTCATCTGAGATTCATTCCCTGAAGCCCACAAATACCTTCTGTTAACAGGTGAGCTCTGATTGGATAGAATGCTCCTGTCTGAGCCAATCACTGAAGTCATTGGAATCAGACAGGAATTTTTATTGAAGCCGTTCAGTACTTGTTCCTGGAGCTAGGGATGAAGACATTTCCATACATATATGATAAAGAATGGGTAGGATGAGGTTCCTCCAGGGAGAAATTTTTACATGAAGGATGGGATATGGAAGCTAGAGAAAGAATACAACAAGTGCTTATGACACCATATTAAATAAATAACAGTAACCAAGATCTGAAGAAGATCTGCAATAACACCTTAATATTAATAGCACTTTGTAAGTTATGGAGTCCTTTTGCATATTTGATTTCCAAAATGCCCACGTAGAAAAAGCAGGACAGGAGCTCCAATTCCCATTTTACTGATCAATATCAATTAAGACTCTGAGGATACAGTTCTGTTAGTGATAGAACTAGCTGCTGAGAAATCTCAGATTTCATAATCCTAGAATCCCAGTGTTTTTCAGATTGCCCATGTTCAGAGTTTAACTCCACCCTCCTCTCAGTAAATTCCTTGACTTCATTAAGCCCTAGTTTCATCATCAGTAAAATGGGAAAATTATAATGCCAACCTAATGCCTTTGTTGTATGAAACAAATGAGCTATTTATTTATTTAAATAAATAATTCTGCATGGTGCCCAAGAAATAGAAAACATTTAGCAAACATTAATTTTGTTTTTTTTTGTTTGTTAGTTTCACAATTTGTAAACATTATTTGATACCATCATTATTCCATGATAACTCTATGAAAGAACACTCACCATAGAATCCATTTTGTATCCCATGAATACTATTGCTCTGGACCATCTCTCTAGCATTATTGCATCTCATTTAAATATAGGCCTGAACATTTCCTTATACAACTTGCTTTATAATGTGATTTACTGGCAACTCCTTATACATTGATTGTCTGGGAATTGGACCAAATATATTTATTATGACATTTAAAAGTGGATATTTGTCATATTTTTGGCCTTTCAGAATCTTTTTATCTCTTTTCTCAAGTCTGAAGACTTTTCTATGTTGTAAATCCCACCTCCCCCTTGCAAGTGAGTTTCACCTCCCAGCTTCCTTTGAGCCTCAGGCCCAGGCCTACAGTATGATCTAGGCTCCAACCAGCCAATGAGCTGCATGAGACTTCAATTTAGAATTGAGCACAGTGAGGTGATAGCCGTCAGACTCGTCTTCTGGTGAGTGGCTGGTAGGCTCATCTGATTCTTGGGGGACGGTGGTGGTAGAGTTTTGGATATCTAGTCCCATTCAGTGCCCATGAAGCCATGAAAGGGCTGTAAAGAGATGGCAACAGTGCTTTTTCAGGAGAAGTCCCAGAATATGATGAGAGTTTTTAAAATCATATTTCTGTATTGGCTCATGTCACCAAAACTTCCAGCAGGTCTCCTGTACAGCGTTTACACCTGGTTCTCTGGCTTCCAGTAGACTTTGTAAGCCCTCTGCACCCTCAATAAATTATTGTTCTACTTGAAGTGAGCAGAGGGGATATGGTTGTCTGCAACTGGACAGTTGACTCAGGCACTGAGGTTGTCCGCGAGCCTGTCACACTTCTCCTTACTCTTCCAGCTTTGAGAATATTAGCATGTGGGTATTAAAGCATGTCCTTACACAGGGAACAAAATGCAATNCTGCAACTGGACAGTTGACTCAGGCACTGAGGTTGTCCGCGAGCCTGTCACACTTCTCCTTACTCTTCCAGCTTTGAGAATATTAGCATGTGGGTATTAAAGCATGTCCTTACACAGGGAACAATATGCAATGAAGGACATAGTTTGGTACTGATGATATTTAGTGCAATTTATACTATTTCTTGATTTTTTTACTATCAAAATTTTCCATCTAATTGGGTTAATAGAATGATTTTTTTTAATGATCAGGGAAAAAATGAAATTTTAAAGCTCCCTATTGTACATTTTGTCACAAACTGCTTCTCTCAGAAGATAATTTTATCATCGAGCCACACACATGAGGATTTGAGTACTGCCCTTTACTCCAAAGAATTCATAAATTTGAATTAGTGTCTTAAACAGCCTTTCAAATAACCCTGTGCACTCATGGACCTTTTAAGACTGATCAGACATAATTAGTAGTATTTCTCTGCTGTTTCCTTTTAATTTTCTGGTCTTTAAACATCAATAAGCCAGAGATGTGGATAATTTCTAAAGTGTAAGAGAGGTCATGCCGTTTGGGTCTTGAAAATGTTTCCCAAGCTCAAAAGTTGTTGGTAGTTTTGTGACTATTTGAGTCATGAAGCTGAACTCGATGGATCACATTTTGCCATTGTGTATCTGTTTCACAATAATGGAGTTACATGTGATTCTTTTCCTTATTTCTTATCTCTTGGCAGAATTTCAAGATAAATATTTTCCATTTAAACTCACACCTCAAAAAATGACCATAAGAGAAATATTGGCAATTCCTAAGCTGCTCTAGGAAAAAAAAAATTAATGGAAAAGAAGAAAGAAAAGACCTTTGAAAATATCAGTGCATGCATGCTCAGTTGCTCAGTTGTATCTGATACTTTGTGACCCATGGACTGTAGCTCACTAGACTCCTCTGCCCATGAAGTTTTCCAGGCGAGAATACAGGAATGGATTGCCATTTGAAAATCTCAGTAAATTCTTCCAAAGTTGATTTATATTAACTTGTTTTAAATTTTGTCTGACTGGTGAGCCAAACTTTTGTTTACATTGATCAGATAAATTTAAATAATCTTACCATATGCTTGTATGAAAGCTATATATTCAATATACAATATTCACATATACCTTAAAATATCCAATTGTCTCATAAGGTTTATAAACAAAAACAGTAGTTCCCTTCTTCTTTCAAAATTTAGTAGTCCCATTTCTTTGAGATAATAATTTTGAGCTCTTTCAGTTTCTTCTGGAAATTAAATCCATATTCTTAAATAACATCCTTGTAGTGATTTTATCAGTATTATACATAAGCTATTGAATATACATAAGCTATTTATAAAGATAAATGGGAAGATTTAATTATCTCATACCACACAGACACATATCTCCTCTACTTTCAATCTCTCCTTTTATCTGATTGTATGTATTTATATTAAGTGGCTTCTATTGAGCCAAGAAGTATCCTATGATCACATTTCTTTTTTCATGCAATCCTTTATTTTTCCTGAAGTTCATAATCACTTAATTTTTTATTTTGCTTAAGTTGTATATGTACCTACTGCTATCTTTTCCCCAAGCACTCCAATACATCTACTAAGTGCTTATCTGTAATGTTTCCAAGGATTCAATTCATCTGATAATCCATCAATCCCACTTTCTTCTGGGGGGACCTCCATCCTCTAATCTGGGATGCTCTTTTGGCATCTTTCCCTTCCAGTTAAAGTGGCATGTCCTTGGTATCTTCCTGCTCTCATTGGGAAGGGCCTTCTTATGACCTGTACTGTCATCTAGAGATTACCTGCTGCTGCTCTCCTAAATAGGAAACAGCATAGAGAACGTGAAGCAGAAATGACTTGCTTGGTATTGATTAAAATAAACATAGAGTTCACATCAGTTATTAATACATCCATGGAACTCAGAAGAATGGCGTAAAGTGATCATGAGGGCATTTAAAGACGTTTTCTTATTCCATATTTCATATTAAATATGAAATTCATTTAGATTTCTGTATGAAACCATTCTTTTTTGTTGCGCATTGACATTGTTCTTTGAAAACAAATTGTTGCTTCAATAGGTTTTCATTCTCTAGGCTAAACAAAATATCTAAAGAGACCTACAAAGTTTCTAAGGCCCTTTATCACCTGGTCAGCCTGTCAAGTGCCACGTGGTTCCATTCTCTTGCTCAGTCTCTGAGCATCAGCAATATATCTATTCACTTTGCCTCATATGTGCCCCATGCACAGCTTATACAAGAGCTGTTCTATCAACTTGGGATACTCTTCAACCAGCTCGGTACCTCTCCTTTACCTGGTTAACTCATTTACTTTTACCTTGACCTCATTTCCTTGCAGAAACCTTGGTGTGCTCTCTGTCAAGCTCAGTGTCCCCAGTTGCATGCTCTCTGAGGGCCTAGGACTTCTTGTACATTGTCTGAGCACAGTGTGTTTTTACAATGTGTGTGTGTGGATGTGTGTTCAGTCATGTCTGACTCTGTGACCCCATGAACTACAGCCCGCCAAGCTTCTCTGTCCATGGAATTTTCCAGGCAAGAATACTGGAGTTGGTTGCCATTTTCTACTCCAGGGATTGAATCTGCATCTCTTGCATCTCCTGCATCGGCAGGTGGATTTTTTTTTAACACTTTGCCACATGGAAAGCCCATATATTTACATATTTGTTGATTTTTTGATTATCTAACTCTCCCAAGAATTCACTGGTTACATGAAAGTAGGGGACCATGTGTGTTTAGACTCAACATTAATTCCTCAAGACCTAGCATAATCCCTGGAAATAGAAGGCACTTAATGAATACTGACATGACTGGATAACTAAATACATAACAGCTAACTAATTAAAATGTGATAAGAAATAGGCATCTCAGTGTGGCTCTGTTTGCTATACCTTGAACACAAGACAGTGCCTACACATGGTTATCATTTAGTGGATGTTTCTTGAATTAATGAATTAACTGATGAAATTTTACTTGGTAGCTTAAAAGTAACAAGTCATGGTAGGTTTGACTCCAAGAGAAATTTGAAGGTGGGCATATTTCCTTTCAAATCCCTAAGAAGGACCCAAATTATCATTGAATTCAGATGCATGTCTATTGTACTATTACTTTTAAATTTGTCTAAAGCATTCTCTATTAGATTGCAACTGTCCGGTTAAGAAAACTGATTGGATCCAGATTGTAGAGGTGCATTTACTACTGTTTTGTGTTATTTTGTTATGAGGTAAGTCTGTGAAGTAAAGCCATCTTCTAGATATCCATAGAACTCTCAGGTTTTTACCTATGGCTTATTTGCTCCTACTTTACTACAGTTTTAACCAGCTTAGTATCTACCCTCAATTTTGCAAATTAAAAGGGAAGAGAGTTTATTAAGGAATGAAAGAGAGCTGATTGCAAAGAAGGTGACAGAAAACCTTTCAAAGGCAAACACAATTAAAACACACACACACACATAGAAACTGGAATGATTCAATTAATTGTCAAAGTGTTCTACATTCCTCTGTTGAATCTAAGGACATTTAAGGAGTATTAAAGTAAATGATAAGCGTTAAAATGCTTTTGACTAATGAAGAAATAACTAACTCAGTTTAACACACAAGGAATGCCTCGACCATTTTCAGAATGTTTCAATTCAAAGTAATTAAATAACAGTTCCAGGACTTAAGGGAGTTTACCCTCAGGGGTTTCCAAAGATTGACTTTCTGGAAGGATCCATTCCCTAAGGAATCTGAATGGCCAAGGTTTTATTTTACTTCCTGAGCTAAATTTCCTGCTGATAATAAAAAAATAGAGGGTTTCCTGTTTGGTTTCCCTTGTTTGTGTGTTTCCATAGAACTCATGGTGGCGTAGAGTTTAAAGTGACAAAAAATATTCAAAATATGAAGAAATCCCTTTTCCCATGTTGAGGACTGAACTTTGAAATGGTGTATGTAGTTGCATATATTGTTTTTGCCTGTGCAGTGATAATGTTAGTTGAATATTAAAAACTATTTGAAGAACAAGAAGACAAGTAAAATATTGGGACTCCATCTCTTTTAAGCATTGGTAAGAATAATAATACACTGATGTTTCCACTGAAAACACCAAATTAGAAGATCTAATGATTCAAATATGAATCCTGCTACTATACACTTTACTGAAGAGAGGTGATATGAACCATCTTGAGCAACAGTGTCTTATGGACTAAAGTGAAAGTGAAAGTCACTCAGTCATGTCCGACTCCTTGCAACTCCCATGGACTATACGGTTCATGGAATTCTTTACGCCAGAATACTGCAGTGGGTGGCCTTTCCCTTCTCCAGGGGATCTTCCCAACCCAGGGATTGAACCCAGGTATCTCACATTGCAGGTGAATTCTTCACCAGCTGAGCCACAGGGAAGCTTATGAATGAAGAAGAAATACTAATGTTCAGCCTATTAGGTTGTCAAGGTGTGCTGTTGTTGTTCAGTGGCTCAGTTGTGTTTTACTCTTTGCAACCCCATGGACTCCAGCAGGCCAGGTTTCCCTTTCTGTCACCAAGGTTTGGATAAACTAAAGAAGATATTAAATACAAAGTGGGCTTTAAAAAGAAAACAAATATAAATGTTAATCATCATGTTTTGGTATGCTCATGATAGCAATGCAGATATATTGGTTTGGGCATACTGGCTTTTAACAATGCATCTTGCTTTTACTAATATCCTAGTGAAATCAACTAGGCATAATGGCTTCAAAGAAGTATAGTGTCAATAGTAATTGGCATGGTTCTTATTGTCCTGAATTCTAATTTCCACTGGATATGGGCAAATTCCTTTCAAGTCTTAGGTCTGTTTTAGTTGCTACCCACATTGATGAAAATTTGGAACAATGCTAGCATGTACGGGTCAGCCAAATGAGGGTGGAGACATCTTCCTGTGAATGTACACAAACCGATGCCATGGAGCTGGAGGTGAAGAGGCCTGCAGTCCAGTTCCTTTGTTCGTGCATATTCCTTTGTTATATATTAACAATGCCAAACCAATTTAATTGTTCTAAATAAAATAATCTATGAACAAATTGCCAAGGCATTCAAAATGCCACAAGTATTTACAGCACACATGAAAAGTGCATGTCCGATATGTCACACTTACCAGATTTTTAGTGTAATTGAATTGTGTTGATCCTTTGCATTTGGGGACTAATTAACTGGACTCCTATTAGATTTCATTACGGACTCTGCTAAATGGAAGGTCCTTATTATGCTTTTGAATTTGGAGAGGCAGGATGTGTGTATTTAGATGCAACAAATGAATAACCTTGCCAGAAATCGCTCTCATCAAGAATTTTTTTTTTTTT
This sequence comes from Cephalophus harveyi, assembly GCA_006410635.1. Taxonomy (NCBI): domain Eukaryota; kingdom Metazoa; phylum Chordata; class Mammalia; order Artiodactyla; family Bovidae; genus Cephalophus; species Cephalophus harveyi. The sequence goes on from SJYT01049463.1 coordinate 526,153, forward strand.
TAGCCAATCTTGTTCTACAACTGGCATTGCATTATTTAAAATTCATATTTTCCAGTGATGCTAAGAAATTCAAGTTGTCACAAGTAGGGAGAAACATCCTCATGTTTCTCAAACACATGAGAATGAGAAGAATCTTATAGGCAAAGAAGGAAAGCAGATGGTCATTACCAGGTAGTTATGAAACCACACAGAGAAGCCAGCATCTTTCTCACTTATTTCTCATCATCTGTGTCAGGGAATCGACATTCCAACGATACGAACGTGATGCTATTCTGAGCAGATAGTTCACAATTAAACCTGCACCTGAGTTTTGGGACGATGTCAGGAATGGATTTATAGGGGGATATGATGAGGTCTTTCCTTTTGTGAATCTTGCAGCTCTGTTAAACCAGGCTAAGTGAAGAAGTAGCCAAAATTAATCCAAAATCCTTCAAAATTCTTCTACCTTATAAGTGTTCCAGATTTATATGGCAACAGAAAATGACAACAAAATAAAGATTGCTGATTTGTCAGTCAGCAAGCTTGTAGACATAAAGTGCTGTAGGTAGAAGACGCTGACCAAAAATCTGTCTATTTTCCTTATCTTCTTCTTACTTTTCAGTTTTCTCTCTTTCAGTAAAGTATACCACATTTTTCTAGCTAATATAAGCCTGGCTTACACCGCTAAGTTAAATGGGATTGGAATTTATTGAACAAGTGACTACGTCTTATCTTTAGTAGAAAATTTTTTTTACCGAGGCCATAAAAAAAAGTATTATAAAAATAACCACTGTATATAAAGAAATTATACACATAAGAGTGATATTAGTGGTTATAAATCAGAGTCAAGATAATATAAAAAACATTTTGGGGCATTTTTTTCCCTTTTTCATTCTCTAAGTCTCACTGCCTATGTCATCATTTGAAAGCCGTTTATAATCTTGACAACAGCACTAAGAATCTTCTGCAGAGAACAGATGTTAGAGCTTAGACCTAATAATATCCAGGAGATAAGGGAGGATCCATAGATTTCCATAACCTTTAAACAAGCATTGAATTTTTCCAAGGTGAATATGAGCCCTGATTGCACTCTGAGATGTCTGATTTAAAAATCCAACATTTCCATTATATTGATTTATTAATCCCTAAAATCTGGGAAAATAGGAAAGAGGATGCATGCTGAGATTCTTTCTCTCTAGTAAATGCTTTTAGACTTATCTATTGTTCCCTACTTCCTTGTTCTTTCCCAACAGCATTGTAATTAGGGCCAAATTTGGTTGATCTTTCTATGAGCAGAACAAAGAAGTTTTGAAAGACAGCCATAGAAAACTGTTAACACTAATGCCAAATTAAAAAAAAAAAAATTACAATTCAAAAGTTTCACTTTGAAAAGTTAAATTTAATAGGTTATTAGTATGGAACCAAATAGTCCCTCCAAATTTTAGACCAGAGTTTAGCAAACTATGGCTGTGTGGAACAAATCTGGCTTCCTACCTTTTTTTTTTTTTTTTTAGAGCTTAGACCTAATAATATCCAGGAGATAAGGGAGGATCCATAGATTTCCATAACCTTTAAACAAGCATTGAATTTTTCCAAGGTGAATATGAGCCCTGATTGCACTCTGAGATGTCTGATTTAAAAATCCAACATTTCCATTATATTGATTTATTAATCCCTAAAATCTGGGAAAATAGGAAAGAGGATGCATGCTGAGATTCTTTCTCCCTAGTAAATGCTTTTAGACTTATCTATTGTTCCCTACTTCCTTGTTCTTTCCCAACAGCATTGTAATTAGGGCCAAATTTGGTTGATCTTTCTATGAGCAGAACAAAGAAGTTTTGAAAGACAGCCATAGAAAACTGTTAACACTAATGCCAAATTAAAAAAAAAAAAAATTACAATTCAAAAGTTTCACTTTGAAAAGTTAAATTTAATAGGTTATTAGTATGGAACCAAATAGTCCCTCCAAATTTTAGACCAGAGTTTAGCAAACTATGGCTGTGTGGAACAAATCTGGCTTCCTACCTTTTTTTTTTTTTTGGTAAAGCTTTATTGAAATGCAACCATGTCCATTTGTTCATGAAGTTTTGCTGTTGTTGTTGTTCAGTTGTTAAATCATGTCCAACTCTTTGTGACCCGATGGACTACAGCACGCCAGACTTCCCTGTCCTTCACCATCTCCTGGAGTTTGCTCAAACTCATGCCCATCGAGTTGGTGATGCCATCCAATCATCTCATCCTCAATTGTTTCCTTCACCTGCCTTCAATCTTTCACAGCATCAAGGTCTTTCCCAATGAGTTAGCTCTTCACATCAGGTAGAATTGTCTATGGTTATTTTCTCACTATAATGGCAGAGTTGAGTAGTTGTAAAAGAGACCATTTAGTCTCCAAAGACCTAGATTTTTACTAATTGACACGTTGCAGAAAATAGATGGGCAACTCCTGTTTTAGGCATCACCATTTGTTATTAAGGGCTTCCCTGGTGGCTCGGATAGTAAAGAATCTGCCTGCAATGAAGGAGACCCAGGTTCAATCCCTGGGTGGGGAAGACACTCCAGAAAAAGAAAAGGCAATCCACTCCAGTATTCTTGCCTGGAGAATTCTATAGACTGAGGAGCCTGGCAGGCTATAGTCCATGGGGTTGCATAGAGTTGGACAAGAATGAACCACACACACATGCACACACACACACTTTTTTAAAAATTAAAATGATCTCAGAATACAAGAATATGAAAATAAATACTCTTGAAGTAATTGGTTTACTTGATTCTCTTATCTTTCTCTCTGTCTTTCTCTTTCTGTTCCCCTTTTCTCTTGAATCTTGAATGCTGCCATATCCCAGACACAGTGCTAAATACTTTGTATATATTATTTCATTTAAATTTAACATTTCCACAGTGAGGAAGGTACTATTAATATCCTCACTGAAAAAAAGTGAAAATGTTTGTTGGTCAGTCATGTCTGACTCTTTGTGACCCCATGGACTGTAGTGTGCCAAGCTACTCTGTCCAAAGAATTCTCCAGGCAAGAATACTGGAGTGGATCCATTCCCTTCTCCAGGGGATCTTCCCAACCCAGGAATTGAGCATGGGTGCCTGAATTGCAGGCAGATTCTTTGCTATCAGAACCACAAGGGAAGGCCAATATCCTTATTATTAACAAGGAAATTGGATACTGAGAAGCTGAATAAGTCACATAAATTACCCAAGTAGTAATTAAGGGTTGAGGGGCTCAAGTTTCTCAAACCCTAATACAGAAAGGAGGATCCAAATCCTTTTGAAGGAGGTTTTGCACTCATCTCACATGCTAGTAAAGTAATGCTCAAAATTCTCCAAGCCAGGCTTCAGCAATATGTGAACCGTGAACTTCCAGATGCTCAAGCTGGTTTTAGAAAAGGCAGAGGAACCAGAGATCAAATTGCCAACATCCGCTGGATCATGGAAAAAGCAAGAGAGTTCCAGAAAAACATCTATTTCTGCTTTATTGACTATGCCAAAGCCTTTGACTGTGTGGTAGAGTCCCTTGGACTGCAAGGAGATCCAACCAGTCCATTCTGAAGGAGATCAACCCTGGGATTTCTTTGGAAGGAATGATGCTAAAGCTGAAACTCCAGTACTTTGGCCACCTCATGCAAAGAGTTGACTCATTGGAAAAGACTCTGATGCTGGGAGGGATTGGGGGCAGGAGGAGAAGGGGACGACAGAGGATGAGATGGCTGGATGGCATCACTGGCTCGATGGACATGAGTCTGAGTGAACTCCGGGAGTTGGTGATGGACAGGGAGGCCTGGTGTGCTGCAATTCATGGGGTCACAAAGAGTCAGACACGACTGAGTGACTGAACTGAACTGAAATGAACTGATGAAGGGCCACCCAAGATGGATGGGTCATGGTGGAGAATTCTGACAAAACGTGGTTCACTGGAAAGAGAATGGCAAACCACTTCAGTATTCTTATTTTGAGAACCCCATTAACAGTATGAAAAGCAAAAAGGACACTGAAAGATGAACTCCCCAGGTCAGTAGTCATCCAATATGCTACTGAGATCAGTGGAGAAATAATTCCAGAAAGAATGAAGAGATAGAGCCAAAGCAGAAGCAGCACTCAGTTGTGGATATGGCTGATGATAGAAGCAAAGTCTGATGCTATAAAGAGCAATATTGCAAAGGAACTTGGAATGTTAGGTCCAGGAATCAAGGCAAATTGGAAGTGGTCAAACAGGAGATGGCAGGAATGAACATCAACATTTTAGGAATCAGTGAACTAAAATGGACTGGAATGGGTGAATTTAACTCAGATGACCATTATATTTACTACTGTGGGCAAGAAAACCTTAGAAGAAGAGGAGTAGCCATCACAGTCAACGATAGAGTCTGAAGTGTAGTACTCGTATGCATCTTAAAATTGATGGAATGATCTCTGTTCATTTTCAAGGCAAACCATTCAATATTACAGTAATCCAAGTCTATGCCCTGACCAGTAATGCTGAAGAGGCTGAAGTTGAATGATTCTATGAAGACCTACAAGACCTTCTAGAACTAAAACCCCCCAAAGATGTCATTTTCATTATAGAAATATCAATAACTTCAGATATGCAGATGACATCACCCTTATGGAAGAAAGTGAAGAAGAACTGAAGAGCCTCTTGATGAAAGTGCAAAAATAGGAAGTCAAGAGATACCTGGAGTAACAGGCAAATTTGGCTGTGGAGAATACAACAAAGCAGGTCAAAAGCTAACAGAGTTTTGCCAAGAGAACACACTGGTCATAAGAAACACCTTCTTCCAACAGCACAAGAGAAGACTCTACATATGGACATCCCCAGATGGTCAATACTGAAATCAGATTGATTATATTCTTTGCAGCCAAAGATGGAGAAGCTCTATACAGTCAGCAGAAACAAGACCGGGAGCTGACTGTGGCTCCCGGTGATCATGAACTCCTTATAGTCAAATTAGACTTAAATTGAAGAAAGTAGGGAAAGCCACTAGACCATTAAGGTATGACCTAAATCAAATCCTTTATGATTATACATTGGAAATGATAAACAGAATCAAGGGATTAGATCTGATAGAGTGCTTGAAGAACTATGGATGGAGGTTCATGACATTGTATAGGAGGCAGTGATCAAGACCATCCCTGAGAAAAAGAAATGCAAAAAGGCAAAATGGTTGTATGAGGAGGCCTTACAAATAGCTGAGAAAAGAAGAGAAGTGAAAGGTAAAGGAGAAAAGGAAAGTTATATCCATTTGAATTCAGAGTTCCAGTGAATAGCAAGGAGAGATAAGAAAGCCTTCTTCAGTGATCAGTGCAAAGAAATAGAGGAAAACAACAGAATGGGAAGGACTAGAGATCTCTTTAAGGAAATTAGAGATACCAAGGGTATATTTCATGCAAAGATGGGCTCAATAAAGGACAGAAATTATATGGACCTAACAGAAGCATAAGATATTCAGAAGAGGTGGCAAGAATACAGAGAAGAACTATACAAAAAAATCTTTATGACCCAGATAATCATGATGGTGTGATCACTCACCTAGAGTCAGACATCCTGGAATGTGAAGTCAAGTGAGCCTTAGGAAGTATCACTAGAAACAAAGTTAGTGGAAGTGATGGAATTCCAGTTGAGTTATTTCAAATCCTGAAAGATGATGCCATGAAAGTGTTTCACTCAATATGCCAGCAAACTTGGAAAACTCAATATTTGGCCACAGGACCAGAAAAAGTCAGTTTTCATTCCAATCCCAAAGAAAGGCAATGCCAAAGAATGCTCAAACTACCGCATAATTGTACTCATCTCACATGCTAGCAAAGTGATGCTCAAAATTCTCCAATCCAGGCTTCAATAATACATGAACCATGAACTTCCAGATGTTCAAGCTAGATTTAGAAAAGATTTAGAAAAGTCAAGGAACCAGAGATCAAATTGCCAACATCTGTTAGATCATCAAAAAAAATGAAAGAGTTCCAGAAAAAGATATATTTCTGCTTTATTGACTATGCCAAAGCCTTTGTCTGTGTGGATCACAACAAACTGTGGAAAATTCTTCAAGAGACGGGGATAACAGACTACCTAAGCTGCCTCCTGAGAAATCTGTATGCAGGTCAAGAAGCAACAGTTAGGACTGGACATGAAACAACAGACTGGTTCCAAATTGGGGAAGGAATACATCAAGGCTGTATATTGTCACCCTGCTTATTTAAGTTATATGCAGAGTACATTGTGCAAAATTCCAGGCTTGATGAAGCACAAGCTGGAATCAAGACTGCCGGGAGAAATATCAATAACTTCAGATATGCAGATGACATCACCCTTATGGAAGAAGGTGAAGAAGAACTGAAGTGCCTTTTGATGAAAGTGAAAGAAGAGATTGAAAAAGTTGGCTTAAAATTCAACATTCAGAAAATGATAATCATAGCATCTGGTCCCATCACTTCCTGGCAAATAGACAGGGAAACAAGGGAAATAGTGACAGACTTTATTTTGGTGGGCTCAAAAAATCACTGCAGAAGGTGACTGCAGCCATGAAATTAAAAGACGCTTGCTCCTTGGAAGAAAGTTACGACCAATCTAGATAGCATATTAAAAAGCAAAGATGTTACTCTGCCAACAAAGATCCCAATAGTTGAAGCTATGGTTTTTCCAGTGGTCATGTATGGATGTGAGAGTTGGACTATAAAGAAAGCTGAGCACTGAAGAATTGATACTTTTGAACTGTGGTGTTGGAGAAGACTCTTGAGAGTCCCTTGGACTGCAAGGAGATCCAATTAGTCATCCTAAAGGAGATCCATCCTGGGTGTTCATTGGAAGGACTGATGCTGAAGCTGAAACTCCAATACTTTGGCCACCTGCTGCAAAGAGCTAACTCATTGGAGAAGACCCTGATGCCAGGGAAGATTGAAGTTCGGAACAGAAGGGGAAAACAGAGGATGAGATGGTTGGATGGCATCACCAACTCTATGGACATGAGTTTGAGTAAGCTCCAGGAAATGGTGAAGGACAGGGAAGCCTGGTGTACTGCAGTCCATGGGGTTGCAAAGAGTTGGACTTGACTGAGTGACTGAACTAAACTGAATACAGAAAACACAGTTTTGGAGTTAGAGTGTATACTTGCACACATACAAACATTCTCTAGAAGGGCAGATATGAGGATTAAATAACATAACCCATATAAGGTATTTGAAAGTGCCTGACATAATAGATGCTTAATAAAAGCTATCTCTGATCTCTTACATCTAGATCTCATTGTCCTTATTGAATTAAGTTTTAATATAGAAAAAAATCAATATATAATTGGCAGGGGAAGAACACAGGTGATTGGGCTTAAAGGCAAAATTTATAGGAATTTCTTCCTTGTATGAGTATCCACCATCAGTGGATCATATGTGCTTTTGTACAATATGGTGGTTAAAGGTTGTTCTGAGCCATCCACATGCCCCTATGCAGTCTCAGTTGGGAATAAGGATGGACCTCTGTGAAAAGAATGATTGTAGTTAAAGGTCCAAATCAAGGCTATGGGAATTATTTATTTACTTATTTATCTTTTCAACATTTTCTGACTTCTAGGGGACAACTCCTTGACTTTAGCATCATTGCTGCTGCTGCTAAGTCACTTCAGTTGTGTTCGACTCTGTGTGACCCCATAGATGGCAGCCCGCCAGGCTCCTCTGTACCTGGGATTCTCCAGGTAAGAATACTGGAATGGGTTACCATTTCCCTCTCCAATGCATGCATGCATGCTAAGTCACTTCAGTCATGTCCAACTCTGTATGACCCTATGGACAGCAGCCCACCAGGATCATCTGTCCACAGGATTCTCTAGGCAAGAATACTGGAGTGGGTTGCCATTAGCCTCATTAGCACATGCTCTAATCAACTAAATTAATTAATTGTCATACTGTGCTCAGTAGCTCAGTCCTATTCAACTCTTTACAACCCCATGGACAATAGCCTGCCAGGCTCCTCTGTCCATGGAATTTTCCCGACAAAAATACTGGAGTGGATTTCCATTTCCTCCTCTAGGAGATCTTCCCAACCCAGGGACTGAACCCATGCCTCCTGCACTAGCAGGCAAATTCTTTACTTTGCACCATCTGGGAAGCCCCAATTGTCTTACTAGGATTCATAAACTCAAACTCAAAAGTTGTAGTCTAGGAAGAGAAGCTGCTTAGGTTCATTTACAGTTTTGTTAACTTTCCTTGATGAGATGACTCTTTCCTTGAGTGACTAAGCTAATCTATTTTTGTTGTGCCAACTTATTTTATTCTTTTATTTTTTTATAACTAAAGATCCTTTGGCTGTAGAACTGGACTGAAAATAAACCAATAGAAAAATTGAAACTGTGTCCCAAATTCACACGTTATATACTTCTATGTTTTACAAAGAAGGTTGAAGTTTTCAGCTCTGCTGGAGAAAGGTAGGGGTGTTGGCCTCATAACTGCAGGTCTGGGCAGAGACAGGTTGGTCTTACATTCAGACACTTACCTTTATTTGTTCTTCAGTAAACACACTGACATTGACCCTTACTTCAATCAGATCGTCTGTCAATCCATACATGCCTACCCATTCCTGGCAATGGAAAATAGACACAGTCTAATGAAATGGCAAACCACTCCAGTATGCTTGCCTGGAAAATCCCATAGACAGAGGAACCTGGCAGGCTACAGTCCATGGGGTTGCAAAGAGTCAGACACGACTTAGTGCATGAACCACCATATATTTACTACTGAACACAGTCGTAAGCTTGTAGCCGTGTAGAATTTGTCTAAATTCTGGAGGGAAATCTGGATACTGCTTCATATGCCTTCTCAGTCCATGCTTTTTGTAATTCCCACCAACAACTGATTCACATTGGCACTGCTGTTGGCCATCTCTGCCTTAGAGGCTTTTTTCCATGCAGTTTTTTGAAGTACTGCCTCTTACCTATAACTTCAGTAAAATTGGCCTTCTGATTTCGTTAGTGGGAAATATAACCTTTGCACCCATTAAAAGACAGTAAAATCAAATGGTGCTGTAATGGCAATAATATGTACACTTAAAAATAATTTACTAAATATTCCTAAATACTTAGGAATATATCTACCTAAAGAAACTAAAGACCTATATATAGAAAACTATAAAACACTGGTGAAAGAAATCAAAGAGAACACTAATTTAAAAGCTTCTGCACAACAAAGGAAACTATAAGCAAGGTAAAAAGACAGCCTTCTGAATGGGAGAAAACAATAGCAAATGAAGCAACTGACAAACAACTAATCTCAAAAATATACAAGCAACTCCTACAGCTCAATTCCAGAAAAATAAATAACCCAAACAAAAAATGGGCCAAAGAACTAAATAGACATTTCTCCAAAGAAGACATACAGATGGCTAACAAACACATGAAAAGATGCTCAACATCACTCATTATCAGAGAAATGCAAATCAAGACCATAATGAGGTACCATTTCACACCAGTCAGAATGGCTGCAATCCAAAAGTCTACAAGCAATAAATACTGGAGAGGGTGTGGAGAAAAGGGAACCCTCTTACACTGTTGGTGGGAATGCAAACTAGTACAGCGACTATGAAGAACAGCGTGGAGATTCCTTAAAAAACTGGAAATAGGACTGCCTTATGACCCAGCAATCCCACTGCTGGGCATACACACCAAGAAAACCAGAATTGAAAGAGATACGTGTACCCCAATGTTCATCATAGCACTGTTTATAATAGCCAGGACACGGAAGCAACTTAGATGTCCATCAGCAGATGAATGGATAAGAAAGCTGTGGTACATATACACAATGGAGTATTACTCAGCCATTAAAAAGAATACATTTGAATCAGTTCTAATGAGGTGGATGAAACTGGAGCCTATTATACGGAGTGAAGTAAGCCAGAAAGAAAAACACCAATACAGTACACTAACACATATATATGGAATTTAGAAAGCTGGTACCGATAACCCTGTATGCAAGATAGCAAAGGAGACACAGATGTACAGAACAGTCTTTTGGGCTCTGTGGGAGAGGGAGAGGGTGCGACGATTTGGGAGAATGGCATTGAAACATGTATAGTATCATATATGAAACGAATCACCAGTCCAGGTTCGATGCATGATACTGGATGCTTGGGGCTGGTGCACTGAGACGACCCAGAGGGATGGTATGGGGAGGGAGGGATGGTATGTTCAGGATGGGGAACATGTGTATACCTGTGGCAGATTCATGTTGATGTATGGCAAAACCAATATAATATTGTAAAGTAATTAACCTCCAATTAAAATAAATAAATTTATATTAAAATATATATATACTAAATCTGCCAGAATGTGTCTCTTTTAAAACTGAAAAAATAAGTTTCTCTTCGCTTTGGCCCATAAGATCTCTGACAGTTAAGCAGTAGAATTGTAGGGCCATGCCTTCACTCTGAACAACTCTAGCTCTTGAAGACTATGGAAACCCTTGCCTAGGTGTGACTTATCTCAGTCATGTGTTGTATAAGAAAAATGATTTCCATATGTCCCTGCTATTTCACAGCCAAAACTTTCCTGCACAGGTTGGGCAAATGCTTCCCATAGGGTTCATTTGCCTGGTTTCAAGTCATGAGTAGAAATGTTTTGTATTGGAGAAAAGAATTTGACTGTCTTTACAGTGTGTACAAACACACACACACACACACATAAGCACATTCATGTGCGCATATATCCTCTTTGTCTTGCAATGATTTAAAGTGGTTTTCAGTCATTAACCATTTATATGTGTTTTAAGGAAAAGCCCATCATCAGTGTTTAAATCAGTGTTGCATCAGAGACAAATATTAAAGGGAAAAAAACAGCTATAAAAATTTATTTTGATATGTGTCTTAGAAAAACCTCAGCAGTCCAAATATGTTGCTTGCATTCCTGTTTTTCCAGCCCCCCAGAGCAACAGCCCATTCTAAGGCCAAGCAATTTTGAAAATTTAAAACATATTTTATTAATAGCTCAAATACAGGAAGAACACAACAGCCCTTCCTGGTGATGTAATTGAATCTGATGATTTGAATTAAGAATATGCTAACATCTGGTAGTACCCCAAACACAGCCTATTAGAAATGAAATAGGCTAATCTCTGAAGTCATTGTCATATTTTTAATATATGTTTTAGAAACAAGAAGTCTACTCCTGCAACAGAAATCTATATAATTAAAAAAAGTTTGATTATAATGCTGTATCCAAGCTTACAGAGATGGCAGTCAGGCACAAGGGGCTACTAAAGAGTCCCAGTGTCAGTCATGAGGTGAAAACAGAAAATGTCTTTCTTCTGATGTTATGTCAACATGTTTCAAACAGGTCAGAAACAAAGTACTATATATTTTGCATCATGATAGAATTTGTGTTAAAGTATATAGATAAATAGTTAAATGCAAAGCTGAACTGAGTCAGGAACTTGAAACCGTTCCTTCATCATGTTGTTATTAAGACATTGTCAGGTCTTGAAAGGAGTTAAATTATATCGTGGCAATTTAAAATGTTTACCTTTACACGCACACACCAAAAAGAAAGAAAGAAAGAAAATGAAAAAGAAAACAATATACAAAATTTCTTTCATTTCAATTACCATGAAAGGCCTCAGCAGGGGTTTTCATTTGATAAATGCAGAAAGACAACCTAATAACAGCTTGCTTTGTTCCAAAATTAGGAAAGGAAAAAGGTGGGAATGAGCATGTCAGAGTTCTTAGAAAAAGGACAGTTTGTTTTCAGGACTGAAAATTAGTGATAATTTTTTGTCCAGAGCATGGAAAATCACTAGCAAGTTTATAGAAATTGTTCCTAAAGTGGCTTCAGACGTCACTGTGCCCACTGCTGGTTGTTTTTTTACCTCATTCAGCAAATCTTCTTTAAAAGGCGAAGGCTTTCTATTTTAGGTTTCTCAAGAACAACCATATCTCAACAATGTTCTTCCCAGAGAATGTGCCCAAAGCTTCTGTTCTTTACCTTTCTATCATGGAAAAATTCATCTTTTATCTAGCTAAGAGAACACCTCTCGGTTGCAAAATAAAATAAATCAACATTCATTTGTACAGCAGAGATTTTTTTTTTTAATTTTTCATCTTTGTATGGTATCAAAATTTCAGAAAAAGTGCAAGAAAAGGAAAAAGAAACTTTTGTATATTACTCACCAATTGTTTATATTTTGCTTGTTTTGCTTTCTAATTCTCTCTCTTCTCTCTCTTCATACACACACACACACACACACAGAAACACACACAAGCATGCTATATTATTTTGGGGGAAACATTTTAGAGTAAGTTAGAGACATGTGTCTCCAGGTCCAAAACAACATCACATCGTTTTTCCATTTCCCATATTAAGTGACTCTCTTCTCCAAAACTAAGAAACTTGCTTCCATTATCCTTAATATAAATACTGATTTGCTCAAGCTTAGAACATATGGAACAGTCTCAGAATTGTTAATTGTATTACTGCAAAACACAGACTCACCAGTTAGAGTTTGCATTTGTTTACAGTTTTTTGATGTATAAATCCATACAGTGGTGTGAAAAAATTTTAAATATACAATTTGATGAGTTTTGACAAATGTATATTCTTGTGTATCTACCCTACCACTAAGATATAGAAATTTTCTATCACTTTGCTCCTTGCTAATCAATCCCCACTCCAAAGCAAATTTACCCAAAATAAATAAGACAAATGAAAGAATGAAGGTAGGACTAGAGATAAGTAAGACAAGAAATTACAAACAACAGAGAAAAATCATCAAAACCAACAGCTGAATCTTTGAATACCACAATAAAATTGATAAATCCTTACCTAGACTGATCATTATTAGAAAAAAAAAGAGGAAGCATGAGTATAAATCTTAATAGTAAAAGATTGCAAGGAGATATCATGAACAATTTTATTCAATTTTTTAAAATTGGGGTACAGTTGCTTTTCAATGTTGGTGTTAGTTTCTGCTGTACAAAAAAGTGAATCAGCTATTATGTATACCTCTTGGATTTCTCTCCAAGTGTTCTATTAATTTTCCCCATAGGACACAGATTATCATTTTTTTATTGACTTTTGTGTCTCTCATGTGGTTAGTTTCTTTTCATTTCTAATCATCTGTGGTTAAAATTTTTATCTTTGTATTTGATTCATCTTGATGCCTGTTGGTGGTTTTAGGTTTTATTTTTAATACCTTGCAATGGTGGCTCAGTGGTAAAGGACCTGCCTGCCAATGTAGGAGACGTGGATTTGATCCCTGGGTCAGGAAGAGCTCCTGAAGAAGGAAATAGCAACCCACTCCAGTATTCTTGTCTAGGAAATCCCGTGGACAGAGGAGTCTTGTGGACAACAGTTCATGGAGTCTCAAAAGAGTTGTACACAACTGAGCGACTGCACAAAACAAGATTTGCAGTTGGAGTTACACAAGAGAAGAGGGAAGGTATAGGACAAGATTGTCTTCTAGATATGAGGCTCTCTTTTCCTTCTAGTAAGTGACCTGGGCTTTCTACCCAGGGCATCCTCAGCAGAGCTCTTATATATAGACTTCAATTTCAGAGCACAGGGCTCAGAGAATGCTGGAATGCTGACATCAGCTCCTGTTCTCCTACTTTTCTTTCCTTCTGTGGCTGCCAAGTTCTTCAGTGGTCTTAATCTATTTGTTGTTCAGCTGCTAGTCAAGGCTATGGTTTTTCCAGTAGTCATGTATGGACCTGAGAGTTGGATTATACAGAAAGCTGAGCACCGAAGAACTGATGCTTTTGAATTGTGGTGTTGGAGAAGACTTTTGAGAGTCCCCTGGATTGGTAGGAGATCCAAACAGTCCATCCTAAAGGAGATCAGTCCTGAGTGTTCACTGGAGGGACTGATGTTGAAGCTGAAACTCCAGTACTTTGGCCACCTGATGTGAAGAGCTGACTCTTGAAAAGACCATGATGCTGGGAAAGATTGAATGCAGGAGAAGGGGATGACAGAGGATGAGATGATTGGATAGCATCCCCAAGTCAATGGATATGGGTTTGGGTAGACTCTGGCAGTTGGTGATGGATAGGGAGGTCTGGTCACAAAGAGTGGGACACAACTGAGCAAATGAACTGAACTGAACTGTTCAGCTGCTGAGTAGTGTCTGACTCTTGTGACCCCATGGACTGCAGCATGCCAGGTTTCCCTGTCATTCACATCTCCCAGAGCTTGCTCAAACTTATGTCCATCCAACCATCTCCTCCTGTCATCCCCTTCTCCTCCTGCCCTCAATCTTTCCCAGCATCAAGGTCTTTTCTAATGAGTCAGCTCTTCGCATCAGGTGGCCGAAGTATTGGAGCTTCAGATTTAGCATCAGTCCTTAATCTAGTACAACACTCATTCTAGACTCCCTCCCAGCTGTGCTATCCCCCACCCTTTCTTTCCTTCTTTTTATTTTTATTTTTTAAGAAAACATTTCTCTAGTGTTTAAATGGAGAGAAAACGTCATTGTTTCATGGTTGGCAGGAGAATGACAAGACTGTCCAACTATTTTAAATCCTGTTCTTTAATTACTTCCTCTAGTAATTGCCCAATGCTTTTGTCCTGCTCTTGACATGACTTTTCCTGAGCTTTAATTATCCCTGGAATTTCTGGAAGAACTCGTTTCTCATGAATGTGTGCAAGTTTGTGGTTTCTCTGCTCCTTCTTATCCCTTAATATGAACCTATTTAGCTTCTCATCTCAGGATGTGTCAATATCTCTGGTATACCAATGATGCGTTCCTTGTTTTCAAGCACTGATATGAATTTATAACATCTTTCTTATTTTCCTTCTTGTGAGATTTGAGGCAGAGGACAGGAGTATTTTATCCATTCTTTTATTATATCCTCATCTTTAAGGTATTCATATAACATGATCAATTTTACAGATGAAAAAAAAAATGAGATGGCTACCCACCTTGCTCAAGTTCAATTAGCTGGCAAACTGTAGACTGAATTTAATCACTTAACTCTTTGTGTAGGGTTTTCTTGTTTCTCATTAGTATCCAGTTGTAAATGGTAACATGATGGGACATTCTTAATACCCTTGATGAGCAGTTATTGTACTTACATAATCAGGCAAATTATCTTAAAATTCTGGCAAACCTCATATTGAATCACACATCACTGACTCTGAAACTAACCATGTATATTTTAATATCACTGCAATTCAGTATGGCATGTGTTTTGGCTTGCTACCATAGTTTCATGTTTTCTCAAATTACACAATGTATACACACACTCTCA
The DNA here is from genome assembly GCA_006410635.1 of Cephalophus harveyi. Classification (NCBI taxonomy): domain Eukaryota; kingdom Metazoa; phylum Chordata; class Mammalia; order Artiodactyla; family Bovidae; genus Cephalophus; species Cephalophus harveyi. The sequence continues at coordinate 541,352 of SJYT01049463.1, forward strand.
GATTAATAAAATAGCCATTAAAGTTGCACACATACTCCACATGAAAGTCACTCAGTCGTATCTGACTCTTGAGACCCCCATGGACTATACAGTCCATTGAATTCTCCAGGTCAGAATACCAGAGTGGGTAGCCTTTCCCTTCTTCAGGTAGACTTTCCCTTCTTCAGGGGTTTGACCCAGGGATCAAACCCACGTCTCCTACATTGCAGGCGGATTCTTTACCAGCTGAGCCACAAGGGTGGGTATCAATACATTTCTTGCAGAGGGAGATGGGTATACTAACCCAGTGCCTCATTATTGTCCTTCTCAGTGTTAATTCCATCATTTGCTTTGGAATTTTCATTTGTATTATCCTCTTGATTAGGGGTTGTTTTTCTGTCTCTGCCTAATTTATTCCTGTCTCATCATTTGTAGTTGCCTTTATCACTTCATGGGAAATAGATGGGGAAACAGTGGAAACAGTGTCAGACTTTATTTTGGGGGGCTCCAAAATCACTGCAGATAGTGACTGCAGCCATGAAATTAAAAGACGCTTACTCCTTGGAAGAAAAGTTATGACCAACCTAGATAGCATATTCAAAAGCAGAGACATTACTTTGCCGACTAAGGTCCGTCTAGTCAA
>SJYT01049463.1:542285-555564 GCA_006410635.1 Cephalophus harveyi
GCCACCTCATGCGAAGAGTTGACTCACTGGAAAAGACTCTGATGCTGGGAGTGATTGTGGGTAGGAGGAGAAGGGGACAACAGAGGATGAGATGGCTGGATGGCATCACGGACACGATGGACGTGAGTCTGAGTGAACTCCGGGAGTTGGTGATGGACAGTGAGGCCTGGTGTGCTGTGATTCATGGGGTCGCAAAGAGTCGGACACGGCTGAGTGACTTAACTGAACTGAACTCACCTGATCTCGTTCATTTTCAAGTCAGAATGAATCTTGTCTTGGTGGGTTGGGGTTGCCATGCCATGCTGATGCTGAAGATCCAGTTCAGATCCAATGGAATACTGAAGATGCAGTTACTGAATTAGGTTTCTCTGTGTGCTCTTGTACTTTTTCTGCAGGTATGCAGCTTCACATGTGCTGTAGTCTTGGGGAGAATGTGTATATTATTTTAGCTCTTCCCAGCCTCCTGTACAGCATCATGAGATGGTGCTGGTCCACGCTAAAGCATGGGTTCTTTCTGACCTCTCTTACCCATGGATTCTTGACATGGGTGCCAGCAGGTTTAAAGCTCCTTTCTTTCTGCTCAGAACTTGTGAGTCCATATCCTTGTTCTGTTGCTGATCAAAGAACATGTCTTTGATTGAATCTTCTTGATTTTATGTCTTCAGTTTTATCCACTATTTGATAATTATTTTCTTCTCATCTTTTGTTGCGTGCAGTGACCTGGACAGGCCCCTCCCTCACTATGTTTTTAAAAGTTCACTGTGATTCTGATAAAAATAATCTCTAATTAATTTATTCCTGTCATTAAATGTTTAACAGCAGGACTCAAACACTTTCAGATCACACTTAGTGCTAGCCAGCTCAAGGGCCGGACAGATGCCAAAATATTTTTCATTTGTATTTTGGTATTTCATATTTGCTAAATATGAGCCATTATGTGATATATTTACATATATATGATGAACATGAATCAAAACATTTCCCTCTGATTTTCTTAATTGGTTGTGGAAGGAGAAATGTCTTTAATCTTGTTTGTAAATGATGTTTAATTTTCTTAGCGCTAATTGGTGGCAATATGAAACACTCTTCATTGGTAAAACACATACTGGAAGATCTTATTTATGGCTTTAATATCCTTAGTTAATGATTCTCGCACCTGGAGCCATTCTCTTGTAGGACTTGACTCAAGAAGTAACACTAGTAAGGTGAGTTTTAAATTATAGACCTGTATGGTCTAAGGGAAAAAAATAAACATGGGGAGTGGGTTACTCAAATCAATTTTTAGCAAAACATGTTTATGAGTAGCAATCAGTTTTCATAAATATGCCCTTCAAGGCTAATCTAGACTTGTATGAAAAAAAGGGAAGCATATTAGATCAAGAGAGAATAACTACATGAGTTATTGGAATAAAATTACCATGGGTTATAGCAGCCTTTTGTAATAAAATCTTAGAATTTAAAAAATCAAATTGATATTCTTTTTCTATATACAAATACTGTCCAACTCTATCTCACATCGGCCCTCATATCACTTCTAAAAGTTTAGGAGAACCTTTTCAAATTATGTTTACACTTGTATTTAAAATAAGGGAAATAACCTCATGATTGAAATCACTGGGGTTTGTGACAAGGGCTCTTTTGATGAGAGGTTGATCTGGCCACACACAGAGCAAACAAGAGCTCAATGGGCAATCACACAACAGACTTTCTTCAAATACTGCCCCTTACATGTCATAAACACACATACAGGCTTGCACTGCACACAGGTAGGAGGGAGGGACAGCTGAATTTAATACATGGTTTCCAGATAGCTAAACCAAAGGTTTTTGAGACTATAGAAGGCATAAAAACTTCATTCTTTCATCATTTATTTTCTTTCATAGAAATAAATCTCATAATTGCATTTCCTTCTCACCTACCTGCTTCCCTTCTACCATCCATATCAGATCCAGGAAGATATGACTCAAGATCCTCTCAGGAAACTGTTTATACTTGGAAATAAGCAATCTGATTAGGCTTATCACTACTGCATCCTGCCTAATTCAGAGGTTATTGGTGCCCATAAAGTTACATGGGCTTTTTATTACTCAGCTTTCCTGTTGTAGTGAAAAGCTACAATTTGATTAATTGTTGATTGCTACAAAGTTATTGAAAACTTTTGTGTGTGTCTACCAAAACAAAGGGAGAAAGTGGAAGAAGAAAACTCAATAATAAATTGCTCCACATAAGGATGGGACTGTACTTGGGATGCATACAGCATATATAAAATTGTTTTATCATTTGTTTCTATGTCTTGAAAGTCATAATTAGACTGACCAAACACCATGATGAAAACAATGAAAGCAGTGAATATGGATAAATCTTTTGGGGAAAAAACATACTTATTTATAAAACAAATGGTGGAGGGTAAAGAAAAATATCTAACTTCATAGGAACAGAATGTGGACTGACACAGGATATTTATAGTAGTTTGAAGGTACATTTTCATGTGTACTAATTTCAAAACAATATCTATAGTTGAACAAATGCAGCATAACCCCCTTGAATCTGAATTTGAATTGAAAGCAGTTTTCAAATACAAGTCCACTTTGTCAATGTCAGCTGCGTCACAAAGAGTAATACAGGTTATTTGTACCAACTCGATTAATTGTTCTGGGTTCATGTGTATGGAAAGTAGAAACAGGCAACAGTGATATCTCATATGGAATCCACTGTGCTCTAAGGCAAAATTGCATTCAAATAAGAATTATAAACATAAATATGCTCTGAAAACCAATAGGTGACAAGTTTAAAACACTGCAGAATCTTTCTGCAAGGAAAAGATAAAATGATAAAATGAGAAGATGTAAGAGCTGGAAGAATTCTTAGAGCTGTTCTAGCCCAACATTTCCCAAAGTGTGGTCTGCCGACACAAGACATTCATTGGAGAATAAACAGGAAAAAAATAGAAGATATGAACAGTTTCTGGGAAAGTTAGTTTAAGAAAAGTTTCCTTAAACTCTTAAGTTTATTTCTTTATTGCAAGATTTTTCAAACAAGTGTATTTTAAATCTCCAAAAAAGAAAATCTTTCCAAATTTGACACAGACATAAGTGCAAATGCAGTATGTGTGCACATCCGTACCTATGTGTGTGCCTGAGAACTAATGCTCTATGGGAGACACTTTAAAAATTTGATTCTCATTTAGCACCCCTGTCTTTGAAAGATAAATACTGAGGTCCAACATCACAGCCCACGGTGGTCAAGGTGTACAGTGACAGCTGTTCCCACAACTCAGATTTTCTGACTCTGGAATTCTCCCCTTCACATTGTGCCCTGAAAGAGAGTGTGGGCCATGGTGTCCATCCCCTGAGTAGAACAGGTGATAGCCAGCAAGGTTTTACATTACCAACAGAAAAAAAGATTCAAAAGATTCCCCCACTGACCTGCTGAAATGTCAAGAGTTTTACTCTTTAAGGGCTTCTTAGAGGCATAAGATTTTTAATTGAGCCTCAGCATGAAATAACTGCAAAGAATCCTATATTTAGCCAATTTAGAGTATTTTCATTGCTAATATCTAGGATTGGAAGAAGCAGGGGGCAAAACTAGTCTTCTTTAAGGAGTGTCTGCCTGCTTTAAAGGGAGAGATTAGGAGAAGTTTTGATTAGTGCTTCCCAGTTTAATTGCTTATGTGGCCATTTGGTCGAATTCTGTAAGTCTGAGGTGGACCTGGGAGTCTGCATTTTTACCAAGCTCCCAGGCCAGGCTAATGCTGCTGGTTTATGGGACTATGCTTTAGAGGAACAAGAGGCTGGGTTGTGAAATAACAAAGAAGCAAGACTTTTCTGTGTGTGTATGTGTGGGGAAGAGAGAATGGTATAAATGTAAAGGCCAACACAGAAATCCATAGTTCTGCTGAGAAATACAAGCAGGGGAATATTTGAAAAATGACAGAGTTGAATTTAAACATTAACTTGAAATTATGGAATTTTGCTGTTTGTTTAGCTGCTATCTTCCCAGGATCTCCCATTTCACTCAGCCACTTTTCATTCTGAGACTGAGAAAAGACCCAGGTGTAAGATCGCCTTCATCCACTTACTATTTCTGTCTTAACTTTGAGAACAATTTGTTAGTTGCTCAGTCATGTCCAACTCTTTGTGACCCCATGGATTGTAGCCCACCAGGCTCCTCTGTCTGTGGACTTCTCCAGGAAAAAATACTGGCGTGGGTAGCCTTTCTGGTCTCCAGGTGATCTTCTTCACCCAGGAGACAAACCCAGGTCTCCCTCACTGTAGGCAGATTATTATCATTATTATTATTTTTTTTTTTACCATCTGAGCCACCAGGGGAGAGAATAGCAAGACCCTTACAGGAAACTTTTTACAATTGAGGTAAAGGGCATCCATTCCTCTTTTACATGGACTATTTTCTGAGCTTCTGTTTATGATCTGTTCCATGAGGACTAAAAAATATGACTATAAAATGAGGCAATATACATGGACTTACTTGTAAAACACTCGACACCATTTCCTCATTTTCTGTCTTTGTCCCTGGAAAGGGATCAATGAATGAAACTTGAGGCTGGAAGTGAATACAGATTTTGGATGCCAGCAAAATTTGCAGTTAGGATGCTGTTGCTTTGTCTCTACTGTTGTTCCCAAGACAGGCACCTGTTCCCCCAGTACCTCTGTATCTCCATCAGCAAACATGCTTCCTATGCTGGAGAGTCGGTGATACAGATGGCAGTGGGCAGCAGTGTTTTGTTGAGGAAACAACAGTCTCGCCCGTTTTGGAGTCTCTGGCTATTTTAATTCAAGACACTTATTTCTGTCACACGATCAAGTATTTTCTAGACAAAAAGCCTTATGTATACTGTCAAGGAATTAGTTTTCCACCATCGTGCCATTCTGAAGCACTCCCTTTGCCCAAGAAAATGCCAGAGAGAACAGAAAACAGCACAGTCATTTGGGAAATCCTTGCAACTCGAGATATACAAATCAGGTTTGCTGAAATTTCTCAGTGGGCCTGAGTTCTACAAGGAGAGAAGAGAGGGCTGTGCTGAGGGTTCGGTTTCTCTGAAAGGAGTGTCTACCTTAGTTGCAATTTAGCCCATTTTGGATTCTCTGGCTATTTTTAATTCAAGACACTTATTTCTGTCACATGATCAAGTTGCAGTAGGACCCATAGATGATAGTTAGTGAAGGACTTGCCGCAGCAGAGCTTCTCTCCACGCTCAGGCATGGACCATGGTGCCAACATGGATTTCCCAGGTAGGCTAGTGGTAAAGAGTCTACCTGCCAATGCAGGAGATGCAAGAGATGTGAGTGATTTCTGGGTTGGGAAGATCCCCTGGAGTAGGAAATGGCAACCCACTACAGTGTTCTTGCCTGGAGATCCCACGGACAGAGGAGCCTGGTGGGCCCCAGTCCATGGGTTGCAGAGTTGGACATGACTGAGCACTGTGGCCTCAACAGGCCAACTTGGGTTCAGGGATAGATTCCCTGTCTCATCTCTGTGTAGACTGAACTGACTTGACTGTTCTGAACCTCAGTTTCCACATCTAGAAAATGGGCATGGTAATACTTGCCTTTCAAACTGGAGTGAAAATGAAAAAGAGCACATGTTAAACACCCTTCCACAATAAGGCCCAAAGGAATAGCTGTCATTTTATTTTTACTATTTATTTTATTGTTCATTCTCCTATTAGTGCTTATATTATTATTTTCTTTTCGGATCTTTGTTGATGCTACCCTTTGCCTGTCCCATGGCATTAGATGCTGACCTTTCCCACTGCCTTCTTTCCTTTCTCCCACATGGTATCTGTAGTATGTAGCATTCATGGTCTCGTTGCTGTTCTCCCCTTCCCCAGCTCTGCTTCCACATCCCCACCTGCCACACAGTTAAATCCTGTTGTACACTGATCTTCACAAAACTGGCAGCATACAGAGTCCCACTGGATATTTCAGTACAGAGCCAAGGCACAGAGCCAGCTCATAATTATTTTCTAGAAAGTTATGTTTTAAGTGCTAATGTAGCACATCTGAAATCCTATGCATGTAGGGCCTGAATCAGTTAGAAAGTGTAAGGTTCTTTCTGTTACTGGTCTGCCTTTTATAACTTTGAACAAGTCATTTTCACTCTTTTTTCCTCACACCCCTAATGGAAATATTATGGAGATAATAGCAGAAAGGTGTTTCTAAATATTAAGTGATGTATCAAAGAAACACATATCAGATGCTGTCTGGTGGATGCTGCTGATTCTTCCACCATATGTTTTTCCGTGACCTTCAGTCTCCTAGGATCAGTCTAGGAATTAATAATATTAACACAAGTCAAGAAGTACTTCAGTTTTCCAGTATCTTCTTAGGGTGGGTATTCTGCTTGTCCTGTTGCTGGCAGATTTTTATCACTTGTTGCACATACTTGGCCCATTTCCTAATATCAGAGATTGTTCGTATTGAGGCTTAAAATGAAGTCATAGGTACATGCAGAATGTGGAAGAGCACCCAGCGTAAGAATAAGATGAGTACTCTGTAAATGCATTATAAATCCTGACTCTTCTGGCTGATTTGGTTCTTGCTCAGCTCTTACCTTTAAAACCTAGCATTTGACCTTGTTCTCTGAGACTCAGACTCTAATTTCACAATCAGTACCTTCTAGACCATGCCTTAGTTTTTGGACTCTTCCTTCTCAGTTCCCCCCCAGCTATTTCTGCCCCAGATTTAAGTCAGGCAATTTGCAATCTACTGTCTTTGAGTCCCTGCATTGACAGTGTGAGGGTGAAGCCCATCGCAGAACTTATCTGTTCTTAGAAAGTAAAACTTGAGCAAATGTCTTGACATGAGTGGAGAGTGGGAGGAGGGAGACTGTAGTCAAGTGGACTCACTCCATCCTCCTGGATTCTCCCAGGCTACAGACAAATCTAAAATGACCTTAGAGATGGTTCATTTTGCCAACCCAAGAGTAAATTGTTTCCTATCATTTGAAATGTCCTCATGAGCAAACTCATTCTAAATTTTCACACTTACAGCTACCTAGAAGGTGTGTTAATACTTTTAAAATAATATTTCAGACTTGTAAGACGATGGTTTAGTGCTGGATGTTTTAGTCATTGCTAGGTGCTTTAACTGATGATGATAAATCTATAAAATAGCTTCACAAATGGCTTAAATAGAAATGTATATATTTCTAGGTCTGTTTCTCTTTTCTTAGAGCTATAATCATCTATTCTAGTAAAATTATATTTTCTTTTCTTTGTGATGAACTTTTCTTATATAGTTCATTTTTCTTCCTTGCCTCAGCTATTTTCATTTCAAAGTTACAACTCCTAAACTGGAGATGATTACCTTCTCGCTTTTTAGCTAGTAATTTCCATTTGAATACTATAAAAGTGTCATTCTCCTTAAATCTCTTAATATTTGAGCTTTCTATTTATAATTAAAATAAAAACTCACTTTCACATATCTTCAAGGAAGAAAGTTTTATTTAAGCAATTATTTTGCACATGACTTTCTGTTTTGCAGTAGCTATGCAGGCTATCCCCAGGCAAAATCCTGTTGAGCATGCAGCTGATTCTTAGCATTTCCCTGTCCTCTTTCATGGGAAGTTCTTGTCCATGGCCATCCCTGCATAGGCTTGCTGCAGAAAGTACCACTGCACACTCTAGACCAGGAGTCCCAAACTCCAATGCCTATAGGAATGAAGTAGTGAAAGGTAATGAGCAAAGTCAACAGCATGGAATTGGTGAGGACTGTTTGAGCCAGAGAGTAGCTGCCCTATTCAAACTGGGCAGCCTTTACTCAATTTCAATAGGTTTGTTGCCAAATCATTATTCTAGAGCTACCACTTTTTCATGAGAACCCTGAAATCCAGATTCAATTCAAAGTATGAAGTGGACAAATATTGCATGGACCTAACAAAACACATCAAGATGCTGCCCTTTGGAGATCTTTTTCTTTGTCCCCCTAACTGTTTGTAACATTCACATTTATCTGTCCCAAGATGTACCTTTCTCTGCTGCGGTTAAAATGAGTAGAAGTATTAACTACTCATAAAAGTACAAATAATGAGTTGATAAAGTAGAAAATGACTGTGGCGTAGTAGTGTTAGGGGTAGAATAACAGACAGGGTATCAATTAGAGACATTATTTGGTAGAAAGATAAAAATAAAAGCAGACAGAAAATTGATTTTGCTTTTGATAAGTTACCTTTTGGCCATGTTAAAATGTACTGCTTTAAGTATGGTGCCAATTGTGGTTGAAATTAAACACGTGCCCATTTCTTCTTTCATTAAGCTGTATCTTTAAACTGTCCTCAATCACTACAATTCAATAGAATGAGTGATGAGGGATATGAAGAAGAAGGGAGCCACCTCTGACTATTTTGCATGGGTCCTCAACCTCCAGGATCTAATCTCTGATGATCTGAGGTACAGATGATGTAATAATAATATAAATAAAGTACATGATAAATGTGATATGCTTGAATCATCCCCAAATCAGCTTCCCACCACCATCTGTAGACAAACTGTCTTCCATGAAACCAGTCACTGGTGCCAAAAATGCTGAGGACCGCTGGAGGGTTTAAGTTTAAAAAGTTTAAATTTTAAGGAAAGACTAAATGATTCTCTTTTGTGATGGAAAAAGTCAGGAACAAATTTACCAGATAAAGGATAATGTCAGAAAGAGAAATGATATTTAAATCTTTTTAGTCCTTCCCAGATACATTTTCTTCTAGATTTTGGATTTACCTTCAAAGCAAACTTTTAGGAAAGTTCTGAAACTTTTTTGTCATGGATGCATAAGAAAGACCACGCAGGCACATATAAAATAGAAACTTACTAGAAATTGACCTCAACTTAAAACATTTCCTGTGTGTGTGGTATCATTATCAACCTGGTTATTCTCCACAAGAAATATTCTCAAAGCTACAACAAATCTACTCCTTTGAAATTATTTGTTTTTGAAAGCTAATTATCAAATACAGAAGTCTGTACACCTAGCTATAGTTTCCCTACATGGTTGCAAAATGTGTGTCTCATGAACTCAAACTCTTCTCTAAGTATTTGAACGCCTGAAAGATTGCTTGTTTATCTGTCTCTCTCTCTTTTTTTTTTTTCTTATGAAGAGAAATATAACTGGAAAATTAATCTTGGGAAATGTCCTACACAACTTGGTCTTTGAAGACCAAAGATATTTTTTCAAAGAAATTTATTGATTTTGTCACAGATTTATGGAAGGATGATCAAGAATATTACAAGGGGAAAGCAAAAACAAAAAAAACAATCAAACATTGTCATGAATTGTGCTAAATTTTTAGCATATATAAATTAAATATGATATGAATGTGACAGGTACTAATTTGAGTTTTTTCTAACCCTAAGTAGTAATAATAAATAAGAACACACTCATGCATTACAAACCTCCAATACAGCAAGATTTCATTCACAGAAGTAAGAAAATTTCAAACTGCAGACTCAGCTTAGTTCTGAATTATACATCTTGGAACAGTGTTAAGTCAAATATTTGAGTATCTGTAAAACTAAGCCTTCCCATTTCAATTACAATCCATTATGAGTCTGTCCCTCTTTACAAGACTGATGTTAGGACTGCATCATGTCTCTAGCTCTGCTAAGGCAGATCTTTAAAGGAAATCTGGTTGGCTGATCTTATGTGGAGAATGGTAGGAACAGTTTGGGTATAGAGCTCTGAAAATAAGTGATAAAACATGTACCCTCCAGGAAATTGTTTCAAACCAAGCCTGTGTTCTCTAGAAGTCATTTTTATGTTATAGATGTTGAATGCTTCCTGTTAGGCATGATTTTTATGGCTTTTGGTTTCAGAGACTTAGGGAGTTACTCCAGGCAGTCCTTTAAATGACTTTCTTACACTCCAGATGAGCAGTAGTTGATGGGCTGATCAAAATAAAAAAATGAGTGCATCATTCTGGTTCATTTGGAAGTTCATTAAAGCTCAGTCAACCCAAGGTATATCTAAGACATATTCTGACACTACTTATGGGATTAGGTACCAAATTTTTATTGCTGCAGAGGGAATATGCATGCAAGATTCCACTTTGGGATTCCAGAACATATCTCACCGAGTTAAACTCTGGCAGAAAAGACAGACAGTGCATCTTCAGTGATGGCCCTTGTGGTTTTGAAGAAAAGATTCTCAAGATGTGAGTGCTAGGGAGAGAGTGTCCAGGGTGAACTGAAGGTTCTCAAAGCAGTAAGTCTGCCCAGGCAGAGTGTGAATGACAAGGAAGCAAGACAGAAACCACAGAGGGGCCACCAAGTCCCAAGGATAAAACAGTTACTGTGTCTCAGATTACATTTACTTGTCATGCATGCATGCTAAGTCACTTCAGTAGTGTCAGACTGTGTGTGACCCTGTGGATTGCAGCCCCCAGGCTCCTCTGTCCATGGGATCTCCAGGCAAGAATACTGGAGTAGGTTCCCATGCCCTCCTCCAGGGGATCTTCCCCACCCAGGGATCAAACCTGTGTCTCATGTCTCCTGTATAGGCAGGCAGGTTCTTTATCAGTAGCATCACCTGGGAAGCATCTCATTTGCTTCTCATAAACCCTTTATATTTTATATTGATGCATACTAATCCACCTAAAAACTCAGTGGCTTAAAAGTAAATATTTACTATTGTTTATGAGCTTACAGGCTAGTTGAATAGTTCCCTCATTCTATCTGGACTGACATATATCTGTAGTTAGTTGCAATGGGTATATGGCTTTGCTGATCTTGGGTGGGCTTTTACCCTGTTTCACCCTCTTCGAAGCTTCCTTGGTAGCTCAGCTGGTAGAGAACCCTCTTGCAATGCAGGAGACCCCAGTTTGCTTCCTGGGTCAGGAAGTTCCTCTGGAGAAGGAGTAGGCTACCCACTCCAATATTCTGGGGCTTTCTTGGTGACTCAGGTGGTAAAGAATCTGTCTGCAATGCGGGAGACTTGGGTGTTATCCCTGGTTTGGGAAGATACCCTGGAAGAGGGCATGGCAACCCACTCCAGTATTCTTGCCTGGAGAATCACCATAGCCAAGGAGCCTAGAGGGCTGTGATCCATGGGGCTGTAAGCAGTCGAACATGACTGAGAGACTAAGCACAGCACAGGACCCTTCCTCAAAGAATTTCAGTGATTCTCTTCTACCGACTCAGGAGTTCTCAAATCTGTTTCATCTTGAAACCAGACCACTTTGTTTTCTTAACAATTATTGAGACCCTCAAAGATCTTTTGTTATATGGATTATATCAATCCAAACTTAACATATCCAAAAATTAAAAATATTCATTAATTTGTTTAAAAACTAATTTTTTATGTGTTCATGTAAAGAACATAATCTTAATGAAAAATAATTATATTTTCCAAAACAAACAAATTTAATGAGAAGAATAATGGCGCTTACATTTTTACAAATATTTTAATGTTTGACTTTAGGTAGCAATATCTGGTTCTGCATTCAGTCTATTGTGATGTGAAATGTCAGGTACATTCTGGAAAAATCCACTGTACATTTGTGAGAGTATGTGAGTAGATAAGGTAAATAAAGTTTTAGTACTATTTTATGAAAATAATTTTGACCTTGTGAACCCCCTTTAAATATCAGTGACTTTGGGGTTCCTGGACTTGACTTTGAGAACCCTGGTCTGGAAATGAAGTATGTACTTTCTGCTTTCTGTTTTAAAGATTTCATGATTATGGTTCACTTTATCCTCAAGGTAAGTACATTTAAATTTCTCTCTTGCCATTTACTAGCTATTATAAAGGACAAATTATCAACTTTCCCTTTTGGTAAAAATGGTCATACTCATATCTTACTTGTGGAGTTGTAATGTAATTAATTAGATGGTCTGTGTAAAGAACTCAGTATCATGCCAGGCACATTGTGAAGTATAAGTAAAATGCCACCATCATTACTATTTTTAGTAGGTATATTTTATTTAACATAATACAGCTTAAATTCTTTCACTCAAGAAAACACTGTTTAAAAATTGCAATAAAAATTGCATATGCTGTGCCAATGCCCCTTGGAATATTATCATCTTAAGGGGGAAATGTGATATTAATTTATTTGTTTCATGAAAGTTTACTGAGAAACTATGGGAAGAGTTCCTGGCCTAGGCTTGGCTAACAGAGATGATCCTGTGGAGGTGACATTAGAACTGGGTCTTGATAAGGCAAAGGGTATGTGAGGAAAGGTGTTTTAAGAAGGAAGCTTTTAGTACAGAGTCAGCAAAATATATCCTAGAAAGAGCCAGATAGAAAGTGTAATGTTTTAGACTTTGCAGGTCTTCTGGTCCATGCAGCCCCTTCTCAACTGTGCCACTGTGGTGTGGAAGCAACCACAGAAAATATGTAAGGAAACAAACATAACTGTTTTCCAATGATGCTTTATTTATGGGCACTGAAACTTGATCTCAGGTAATTTTACACATCCCATAATATTATTTACCTTTTGATTTCATTATTCTTCAACCATTTAAAAATTCTTAAAACATTGCTAGCTTGTGGGCCATTCAAAAGCATCCACTGGGTGAGAGTTGACTCAAGTTTGCAGACCACTGGTCTAGAGCAAAGGTTTTATGGTGAGCAAGTGTCTTGTCTGTTTGGGGAAAAAATGAGTTATCTATACTGATGTTTGTGTAGGATAATTTGTAATGAATTATCTAAGCAAATATTTGTTATCTTGCAGAAGATAAGAAGGGAAGAATACAGAGTAGTAAGCCTTGAAAGACTGAATAATAACAAAGATAATGGTAATTATGGCCTCCAAAGGTGAGCATCACAGTTTATAACCCTTGGGGCATATAATATCATATTCTCATTTGTAGGTGGCCAAATTGCAGTGATTTTTCTGGTATCTCCTCTCATTTCACTCCCCCTCAGCTATATGATGCAGAGTTTATCCTGTAAGCCGTGGGTAGGATCAGTTCAGTTCAGTAGTTCAGTCGTGTCCAACTCTTTGCGACTATGAATCGCAGCACACCAGGCCTCCCTGTTCATCACCAACTCCCAGAGTTTGCTCAGCCTCACATCCATAGAGTCCGTGATGCCACCCAGCCATCTCATCTTCTGTCGTCCCCTTCTCCTCCTGCCCCCAATCCCTCCCAGCATCAGAGTCTTTCCCAGTGAGTTAACTCTTCGCATGAGGTGGCCAAAGTACTGGAGTTTCAGCTTTAGCATCATTCCTTGCAAAGAAATCCTAGGGTTGATCTCCTTCAGAATGGACTGGTTGGATCTCCTTGCAGTCCAAGGGACTCTCAAGAGTCTTCTCCAACACCACAGTTCAAAAG